>VZRX01010212.1:21794-79600 GCA_013398075.1 Notiomystis cincta
ACCATTTTAAATCTTTAAAGGGAAGGCAAGGAAATCATGACAACTACACTTATATGATTTTAATGATATTCTAATAAATAGAAACAGGAATTGGGATATTTCTTCATTCAACATGAGAGGTCAATCGACAGGAACAGCACCAAGCATTAAATTATTTCTCACCAATAAGATATGCAATCCCCTTCTTACTGCCTTACACTGTTTATTTTTTTTTCTAATAGATAATACTATATTCAAAATATTGGTGTACGGGTTCAAAACACAGAGATCCCATTTACCACTTCTATTCCTGACAAACCATTTATCCATTCATCAGAACAGCATCTTCATCAAACCTATCAATGGCTACTTCTACCCTAGATTTCATTAACACCACAGGGTTTACTGAAGACTGAAAAAAACCCAGAATCCGTATTTAGGAACCTTTTTTGAGACACAGGATGGAGGGATAATTGTTAGGATGCAAAATAATCCCATTTTTAACATCTTCCCACAGTACAGCAGAGTTACCTGAGCTCTTACTCCATGAAGACAGGCTTGAAACTTGGAAGCTCAAAGAAAAAAGACAAGAAGAAATAGAATGGGAGGAAAAGGATCTGTCATTCCTTGGAAGCAACCCAGACTAAATATTTTTATACATTTCCCCACCTCTGTTATGCAACACCACAAGTGTGGAGAACAACCTGCAGCATGAAAAAAATCAGTGCCCTATGAGCAGGACAGTAAAATTACAATCAAGTTTTGAACCCACGAAGATTGCTTTCCAACAATGCTGTACCAAAGATTTGTTAATAAATCCCTCTGCTGCACATTCCTTCAACTTACTATTACACCTTTTAAATAATGACAGCAGTTTCAGACAAAATTTCTTGATAACACCAACACTGCAGAATATTACATTCCATCCTTCAATAAAGACTGGATTACTTGATTTTAGGTGAACAGTGAACCCTCCCCTTTGCTGGGGAGATAGGAGTACATTGCAGCGCTAAGTTTGGGAAGGAATTCTTCCCACAAAGCGACTGAAATACTGCAGCTTTTTTTTTAACTTGAAAAATAAACCAGAATATCTCCTTGAAAAGATACAGTAATACTAGCACCAGAGACAGCAAAACCAACTACAGCTCTGAAGAAAAGGTTTAGAGTTGGACCTTACCCCAGTACGAGCCGACCCTATAACAGGACACCAAGGAGCTTCGCAAGGTACGCTGCTCTTCCTTTTCGGGGGCACTGGGTTTGACACGATACCCATTTTTGAACAGTTCTCCGTGAGATTTCTTACGCCTTCTGGAAGTTTTGTACGTTTCCGTGCGCGTGCCCCCAGAAGGGTTCTGGTAGACTAAAATCTTGCTGGGAATCATGACTATGCACCTTCAGCTCCAGGAGCAGTGCCCGTGAGTACTGTGGTCCAGTCTTCAGTCACAGCATTCACCAACAGCAAAGTTGGTCATGTGTTCACCCTTCCTTTTGCTAATTCAGTATCAACGCAGAGAGGCAGCTCAAGAGCTCTTTCTTTAACAGGACTGCTCTTTGGGAGCAGATTTGTTTAACTGGGCACAGGGTAAAGTTCACCTTTATCCGTTGTTATCAAAAGATAACTTGGTATAATCTAGTCCATTTCCGCTAGCTTGAAACAAACGGAATGAATTCAAATACAAAACTCGTCTTGGCCAAACAGACTAAGAGTATCACAAGCTGGATGGACAAAACAAATCACAGAAGCAAGCAGGCAGTGCAGATGCTCCTCTGATCCGTGATGTATTAGAGCTTAAAAGCCATCTTCTATCCGGATATTACCACATAAGCTTCTTTCAGATACATCAAAGAACCACACCCATCGATTCAAAACCCACAGACACGATGCTGCTCACTTGGAACGAACAGGTACTCTCGCAAAGAATACAGTTCTTGAAATTCATGTACATAAAATGAGTGTACATAAATTCATTACATAAAATGTAAGTTTCTATGGCAAGTTCATGTGTCTGCCTTCCAGTTAAAGCTAATATGCAGAAGGCAGAGGTCACACAATCAACCAACTCTTACGGGATTTATCCCAGATGAAATAAAAAAACCCTCCAACAAATAAACACAACAACCCTTCCTTCAATCCCAGTTAATGACAGCAATCTCACTGAAGGAAAAAGAATTCAAAACAAAACAATTTAGCCATTAAGCAAGAGCACAAAGAATAGAGTCCACAGCTCTCTTAAAGAGACCCGCTCTATCTATGAATATTCACAAAACTGGAATTTTGGTCAACTACCATCTCATTCAATTGCATAAAGCTCTTCAAATTAAAAGTAATCATGATCTTCCATTATATATGACAGGTTTTCTTCATGAATTTTCCTGCTTTGAGCATAATACACAAAATGTCATCTTGAAAAGCTCTCTTCATTTTGAGGAATATGCTTATCATTCCTTTTTTCTTTTTCTTTCTCCTTTTTTTTTTTTATTTTGGCCTCAGAAGACCCACAAATATACCAATGCCATCTGGAGTACAATGCAAAGCAGACACAAAAATAGGCTGCACCATGTGCTTATAAGAAATACACAGGATTTCAAAGCATTTTGGAAATGTTATTAAGGGGTGGACTTGCCAAATATAAAGGGGAGAGTAGTACACGCAAATTTCAAATTATAAGTAATATGCAGAGAGTGAAGCAGGGGCAAAACACTCCTGTGAGTCCTTTCCATTGTAACCTTTAACAGTACATTCTTACAACCAACCTGGTAACATTCCCACTGGTCACAAGAGTCAAGTTCCACCGAGTCTACAGGAATGGGTTTTATGTCTGCATGCTGACAAACATCCCTGATATAGCTGTGAGCACTTGAATCATTCCTCTCAACCTGAAGAGATTCCAACGGGGTAGTACTTATCTGTTACTAATCACATCATGCACAGCTCAAATTGAAAGCACATCCTACTTACTTTTTACCAAATAAGGCACACTATTTCTCTCTCTCTCTCTTTCTTTCTTTCTTCTTGACTAGTATTATAATCTTGTTATTATCCAATTTTAAACCTGTCATTAGTGTACTTCATACTTAGTACAGCAAATGTTTGGGTGCAGAATCCATTTACCTTGAAAGCATGGAACGTCTCTAAAGGAAAACAGGACCAAAGTAATAAATAACAAGAGCCAAGCTGTTTAGTTTACATAACCTATTATTTTGGCTTGACCAATTTGACAGTATTCTTTTAATTCCTCAGCTTCCTGGCATAGCCAGATTTTTATCAATTTTCTTTCTTTTCAGTCAGTGGACTACTTAATCTGTTGCATACATCAAAATTTGAAAATACACATTAAATGACACAAACTGGGATTAAATCTAAAACAAACCTGCTCCACAAGTTTAAAAAAAACCCAATATATACAAATTTGAGCAGGAGCAGGATAATGTCATATTGTCCTGAGAAGCACTCTTCAACATCACAGCCAGCCCCACAAAGCTGTTGGGATTACTTTCCCATGCAGACATTTCTGCTTTCCAAAGGAATGTTTTTTAGTATTTTGTTCTACAACCTGATTACCCAAGACAGCTTCTTGTTTTCAGTTACAGTTTGCTACCATCTCTGATATCTATTACTTGGCCAAATTTTTTTTTACTAGATGTAAAATCAGATTACAGAAAATTGTTCTCCCTACGCTAATTTTTTTTCAGGTCTCAAGACAAATACCTTTTAGGTAATCTAGCACATCTGAGTGAAAGTCTGGAGTGCAATTAAGCACCTGATGATGCTGCCATCAGCAAAATAGCACTGTTTCCTACCCCTGTGAAGGACATGGTCCTTGGCCTCCTGGTCTGAGGTAGACCTAAAACTCCCAAACCCTGTGCTATCATTAGCACTTGTGGGGTCTGCAGTCTGCTCTGAAGAATTTAATCCAAACTAATCGACAAACATTCTGTTATAAAGAGCTCTAGAATTACTTCTAACAACCTATTTTGCCTTCAATGAATCCAGAAGTTTTTCATGTTTTCTACAGAAGCAAACCCTTGAAGGACATCACTCCGTGGCCCTCCCTGAACTTGTCATAAAAACAGATTTACATACTTATGGAAGTACTGCTATAATTAAAGGACAGCTTGTTTTCCAAGTCCATCCAAATGTGAAGCTATTAAACTTAAATATTCAGGAGAAGAAGGACAGGCTTGTCAGCAGCTAAGCTCTGCTTTACCTTTGGCTATGCAGGGACTAGGTACTTGCTGTATCCTCTTGAAGGAGAGCAGGGGAAGATTAGATCCTGCTTTGGAAAACCAATGTATTGGTTTTACTGCCCTTTAAAATACAGGTCAGACATGGGTGACTGATTTGCTGTGCTTTTGTAGGATATTTTTGCTTACAGTTGTGCTCAAAAGCACAATCTGTAAGAAAACACAAAGCACAAGGAGAAACCTGCTCCAGAGAAAAATAACTGTGTTATATCCTGTGACCATTCTCTCCTTGAAAATTCATTTTTAATTTAATTTACAATAAATGAACACAGAATTTTCCACATGCTACCTTTACTTCCTTTTCAATTGCTACCACTGAAAAGACTATGTAAAAGCCATTGCTGTACACAAAATGGCCCATAAAACTTTCATTGCTGCTATTTCAAAAATGGTAAAATTATTATTCATAGAAAAGAAAAAGTAATCTGCTATGTCTGAATATAAAAACTATACAGTTTGGTCAACAACTAAGTTTTAGTACAGCTTTGTAGCAATGTCTATGGATTAAAACAAAACTAGAATAATGCTGATTCTGCCAAGAAGTTACCACTCATGAATCTCACTGAATTATTTAGAAGGTAAATTTACAATCCTACCTTGAGTTCCTTAGAAAATGCATGTAGTTGCATTATTACTTTTTTTTTATCTCCCAGTCTCAAAGTTTTATTTTTAAGATATTAAACCATTTTCAGAAAGCTTGGCACTAGAAATAACAAAACCAGTCACTCAATATGTAAACATTAACTTTCCTGCTTTACACCACTTCAGGCTACTATGTCATATCCCATAAACCAAACACAGATATAGCCAGTAGTGAATGAAGAGCAGATCTTTACATAAACCAGAGTATTAACTTGTAAACATCATACATTACAAAGGCAGTATTGTCCCACCAAAGTGATGTTGGTGCCATTTTTAACAAAAGGCTAAAACCATGAAGGGAAGAATAATCAGTACTCATATTTACCTAGTGGGTAAAAATGAGTTAAGAAGGCAAGGAATGTATTCAGCTCTCATTTTTCTATTTTTTAATATTACATTTGTGTAATCCTTTCCAGATACTGCAAGTCCATATTCAAAATAGATAGAAATTATGCCTTTTCTAATTCTTTGATTTGAGGAGAAAAATATTTACTGTACACTTTACTGATGGTGCTACTAAAACCAAAATCACCCCTGAAATAAGAGGCTACACCTCAGCAAGCTAACCTTGCAAAGAGGGGGCAGAGAAGGTTGAAATTTGGAGGTTGCTTTCTAAAGTGACCATTACAACTCAATATAAAGAAGCTTCCCTTCCTGAAAAATGACAAGTTAGCATCTTATATAATTTTCCCTGGCATTCATCAGGAACAAATTGCACTAAAATCAGGAATATGCTATTCTGAGAGGCTGTAACCATAGGGCAGAACAAATGATAAGAACAAAGGCAAAGGAAGGGCAAAGGCCAGCTCTAAAGCCTGACTCATGCTGCAGGACGTTGATTTAAAAAAAGACTTGCAATTGTGCCCATCTTTGCTCCCGTGAGTCACAAGGCACAGGCCATAACTGCCAAAGAAACAATGAGCATACTATGAAATAAGGCTTGAAAACGAGTCAAATAGTTCACTTCTAATCAAGTAGTATGATATAATGCATCCTATTCAGTGAGCCTCCCCAGCCTTCGAGTTCCACAAAGAAAAGAACAGATATAAGCAGATACATCCAGATAAATTAATTGCGAGAAACCAGTTATGAAAATGATACACCACAGAATTCTGTATTGTGATTATGATACAGGTGCAAAAAAACATTAATTCCATTTTCTGACCAGATGGATGACAAATATTCCAAAAATATTTGTTTGTCCTGATGAAGCAATAACCTTTTACTCAGTGTACAAGAACGGTTCCTTGCACATTGTGTAAATTTATATTGTACCAACAATAAACAGAGTGTTTCAGACCAGCTGCTGGATTAAGAATTTAATCATAAAATTCCACAGAAATCAAAGATGATGGTGTTTTAACTGCTGTTTGGAAACACAGCTGTTGTATAGATCCATAAACCACGTATCAGCACACCTTATTTCAACCCATTGCAGTACTAAAAAATAGTCTTCACCTCCTCAGTAGGGCATCATGTTTAAATACAAGGCCTGAGACCTGCAAGTGTCAGTTCATCACTGAGTCAAGAATGAAGGCAGTAAAGGAAGCAGCATTTAAAACTCCTCTCTTCAAATTCACGTCAGACAAAATCTGTCATCTGCCTACTGAGAAGAAAATCCTCACATTTTCAGGTGCACACAGATGCTTTCCCTTCAAGGATGATGTCACCCAATCACTAAGAGAAGATAGGGACATTTCTATGCACTATCAGAGTAGATTAGAGCCTGTGCCTCAGTAAAGTAGGTGTCAGATTTTCCTAGAAGATGCTGTTCCTCAAATCTGTGTGTCATTTGCTATTTTCCACTGAATGCAACAGATTTCTTGCAGCATCTGCCTTGCATGCAATGATATATAATTTTCTCTAGATTAATTTCCCAGGTAAAAGTGAACAGGAAAGAATTCAGATGATACTTCCAGATGTCTCTGCTTTTACAAGTGCTGATATCTACACTTTGCTCACTAAAGAAAGGAAAGTGAAACACCATAGAAAAATCCAAACATGGAATTTAACAGATAATAAAAGCCCAAATCAAACCGTTTCCTTTACAAAGTATCCCACCTCATTTGAATTTATATTCACAATATTTTACATGTAGAAACTCAGCTGTTCATTGACTGCCACAGCACCATGACATATATTGCCTGTACACTACAAAAATAACTTTCTCCTAAGAATTAGCATTGTCCCAACGACATGTTAGCCATTAAGAAACACTTCACTAACTATGCTTTGATAAGTATCTAAATTTCAAATAATGAAATTTGATAAATATATATATAAAAATTATATATCTAAAATTTAAAAATAGCATTTACTAATAAAATTATCTTTATTTAATTACATAATTAGCTAATCACTCATGCTTGTAATTAAGTATTTAACTTCTATACCTATTACCTACAGCAGCCCTACATATATTGGTAAGAACCTCTCCAGGACTTAAGAGTTTTAGTATCAGAGAAGATGAATGTTGTATAGGAAAGATTTACAAAGGTTGCATTTTGAAAGAAAAAAAAAAAGAATAAATATGAAGGTTGTGAAAGGTATTCAAACCATATTAGGGTTTTATATTTATCCTGCTGTGATTTTTCCTCTGCTGTCACAACACTGCAGTCATTACACGCTTGAACTTCACTGCTGCCTTGATTAACTCCAGAGAAAAGCACCCCAGATCAGAATTAACTAAAACTGAGCAAACTGCTAAAATGTGAAAATAATGCCCATTTTGCTATCAGCACAGGGTGTCAGTGCCCTGTTTGGCTACTAATATTCAGCTGGCTCTCAGCAAAACAAGACCTTCAGCTGGGCTCTGCAGGTGTGGTCCACGCCCCCAAATGACCCTTGGAGGGGCCAAGGGGCTGTGGTGTCCCTGAGCAAGGCTGGCACCACCTGCTGTGCTCAGTGCTTGGCAAGGCACCAGTGCAGCTCTGCAGGGCAGCACGAGCACTCCCAGACACACAAACTCCTTCCTTCCTGTAGGAAAATGCTCCACATGGTATGGGGCTGGCCAAAGGAAAACATAATCAGCAATTAGGGAGGCAGTAGAGCTGACAGATAATATACCCTGGGAAGCAGAGTAACTAGGTGATAATGGAGAACTAATGACTGGAGAGTTTTAAGTACCTCAGAAATATCAAAAAGCATTTTGCTCTCAGTCATTTGTGCTTCTAAAGGGACAACAACAATTTCCTTTTGATTATGAAGATCATAGTCACTAGATATCCTGACTGTCGTGCAAAACCTCCTCAAATTGAACTTCACACTTAAGATAATATACAGCTGATTCTTTTCAGCTAAACATCCACAGTGTTGCTACAATATTACTGTTTTGAATAAAACCAGCACTCCTTGCAGGATAATGCTGAACAAAATGCTGTCTCCTAAACCTGCCCACGTAGCACAGTTCCATCTGCCTTACTTTATATAAGGTGAGTTAAAAAGAAGGCAAAATAATTTCCCTGTATAAATCACCTATAACTGCAACAAGAAAATGGCTTTAGAAAGTTTTATAGCAGTTTTACTTATGTAGAAGCCCTCATTTTTCTGTTTCAATGCTATTTTTAAATTAAAAGATGCATTATTCTGTTTCTTTATCTGCCACCTGTTATATATTTACTAGCAACAAACAAAAGAAATTATAAAGTTAAATAGGCTGCTTTTCCAATATTCAGCCTTTGAATCAGAGTTGCATCTGGGGAGATATCAAAGGAAAATCTGCTTCTGGTAAGTGCCCGTGCAATTTTGAAAACAAGTTAAGCTAAGATAGCTGGAACCTAAAATATCAAGAAAATGTAATTTTTATTCACTACATATCCCTTTATACATATCAAAGCAGAGAAGGTGACTTGATAGATTTAGAGAAAAATCTTTAGTAACTACATACAATTTATGAACACAATGCACCAACTTTTTTAAAGAGAAAAACTAAATGCCTGAAACAGAAAGGCACTCCCAAGTTTAGCAGCAGTTTAACACCATTCCATATTAAAAAGTTCCCTGAACAGAACAAACAGAAAAGCAACAGAAAGAGCTCCCAGAGCATGCAGATATAAAGAACATGTAACTCCTGGCCTCTGAGCACCATTAGCTTTATTGGCAAACTTTCTGGCAATGCATTAGGTTAACCACTGCAGTGCAAGTAGTTATGGAGGAGTCAATAGCTTCAGAGACATTTTTGGGGCACAGAAGTACGTCCTTCATTTTATGGATTGCTCTGCTGTGTTTCTATTTTCATTTAGAATCTGAGATAGTATGATGCTAAACACTGCTGAAGGTGATAACAAGGTTAATGAACACCAAATGTCTGTGGGTCAGCAGTGAATCAAGTACAGGCCCTGTAAATGTAAGAATATAAAAAGTACTAGAGAATGTTAAGCATTAAAAAAAATGATGTGAAACAAGTAGCAAAATGTGACAAACTATGAAGGATACTGCTCCCTTGACTTAAGTCAATATTATATGAATCTCTGCCAGATGGTATAAATACCCTGCAGTTCAAAACCTCAGAAAAAGCCTTAAATACTTTAGCTGTAAGAACACTTCCCAAATTCTCCTTCTCTACATGCTGTCTGACTTTGTATAGCAAAATACTGCAACTGTAAAGATGGAAGAGTGGATAAAGGAACAGATTTTCAGCCATCCAACCATTAATTCTGAAATGTCACATGAGCAGGAAGGTCAAAACTTTAGAGATTCGCAGAATATTCTGAGATGGAAGGAACCCCCAGGGACTGAGGGCAACTCTTGAGCAGATGGCCCTTGGAGGGCTGAACCCACAACCTTGGTGTTACCAGCAGCAGGCTCTGACCAAGCCCTTTTCTCATATTGATACCTGGAGCACTGAAGCACAGGAAGTAACCTCACCTAATCACAACGGGGCTGGGACCTCCCAGGTGATGGTCAAGCAGTGCATTGTAAATAACCATATTAACAAAGTCTCTCATTTTGAATGTGGAATTACAATGAGCATGAAAAATCCTAATTAAAGTCTGCCTTTTCTTAGTTTCAGATATATATAAAGTGGAGTGAAATAATTGCCAAAAGATTACTGGAAGAATTTGAATTATCTGGTTTAAACAAACCTCCAGTCTCAGTTGAGTACCTAAGTTCCATCAGAGCCCTCAGATATTCAAAAAGACACTATAAGAACTTCCTCATGTCTCTCATGGAATTCTTAACTCCTAATCTTTCTAGTGAAAGCCCAGCTATCTTTGCACCAGTTTATATCAATTCCAGTCTCAACAGGATTTGCTTCTGATTAATTCAGTCTTGCAAAGAAGTCAGGAGGAACAGGGATATGCAGTTGGGGGTTTTTAATTACTTAAACTGAATAATGCATCTTTTCTTAATTCCACACAAACCCAGACTCTCGCACCACAGAGCAGACAAGACAACTGGTGCTGCATTAATGAGAGCTACATGGACATCACAGTACTTCTGGTCCAGGGCTTAGAAGATAAAACAGTTCATTGAGCAGTTACAGAAATTAGAAATACAAAATGAGCTAAAGATCAAAAAACAGTAACCAGAAATCACAGAACTCATGTTAAAAATACCAAAATATAAACTGTCATGTTCTAGGTATAAGGATTTCTAGCTTTGGATTTATGCAGATATCAATTATATTGCTTATAAAGTTGTTTGTAAACAACAAGCATTCAAAATTGAAAGTTGAGAAGATCCCACTCAGCAACAAACTTACTCAGATTCAAAATATTTAAAAACACAGTCAAAAAATCAGTGAAAGAAGCTATCAGGGGAATAACTACTGGTTAATGTATAAAGACTAGATTGAATGCCTACAAGGAACTATACATATTAACACACCACCTGGGAGCCAAGAAATGGAATTTTATTTCCAACTGGTCTTTCAGCTGACATAAGATAAGAAACAGTCAGATTTAAAAATTAAATCTAAAAAATCAGTCTAATCTCTCTTATTACTACTAAGGAAAGAGTGCAGGTTCATTACATGCTCTAGGGTAGCTCAAGAAAATTTGGAAATCGTCTGACTGATGATAATGTGACACTGAAAGAAGCATTTTTAACTCCCTTCATTCAAGCAAACAGAAATGCCAGAAAATAGAATAAATAATTAGGGGTTCCCTCAGCATTTCAAGGGAAAGGGTTTTCTCCTTTTAGAGTATTATTCCACATTCTATCAAAGACAAAACTCAACAGTCTGGGTAGCTTTCATTTAAGCAGAAGAACTTAATTACAGAGTCTGAAAGACTGCTAAAACCATTAGAGAATCCAAGGGCAGCCATAAAGTAATTAAACTGATAATAAAAGGCAGGATAAAAGGAAAACAGACTGTTTGTTCACATAACATCCAGCTATCAAGAACATATTTTCAGTGGACAAAAAAGGATATGGAGAAAAGAAAATTACATAATATCTTTTTATAAAAAAGCAAAATATTTGGCTGTTAAAGGAAATTGCAGTGATTTATTTTTCAGCATAAATCCTTTATACTTGCTATTACTATCCTATTATTATCCTAGAGGGGAGTATGACTGAATTAAGTATGAGCAAAGACAGTTAAAATCAGCTATTATAAACTGCTCAGAATTTAGCCATCAATCTATATCAAAATAACATTCTGTGTTTCTGAATCACTAAATTTGGCAGACTATGATCTTGAACATTTATGGATTGATGTCCAGAAAAAACATGACACAGAACTCCAACCAATGACAACAGACAATTTAGCTACATCAGCCAATGTAAAATCTAGCTGCTTATGTTCCTTTGTATGAAATGTACATAAAAAGAGTTTGGCTTACAGCAGGATACCTGAAAAACATATGCTAAAGAACATTAATATACCTTTAGAAGTTCTAAATATTATAACCCTGAAAGAATACTAAGAGTGTTTCACTGAAGGGTGAGTTGGTTATATGACAAGGAAATCTTACTGGGAATTCAAATGTAGGTCACTTAAATGAAAATACTATTTACATTTAGAATATATTTTTTCTGTTTAAAATCAGAATTCAAAAAGAATAAAATGTTTATGAAATATGTTAACCAGCCATAGACTTACTGCATTGCAAAGACATTTTAACTGTAGTGTTCCATGACAAGAAACATGGGGGACATTTCAGTAATGATGGAGAAAAGGCAGAAGTGTCCCATACATATTTTATTTCATAACTTAGAAAAAGCCAATCATGTAATGATTGCATACTTGCCTTCCTAATGTGACTAAGGAGACTAAGGACAATGTGAATAAACACATCAGTTAAGCCAGACATTTCTAAGTCATCATGTCTGGGTAACTTGCATCCAATAGTTTTTAATGCTCACACTGTGGGCTACTTAGGGTTGGTTTTAGGCAAGGCTGGCACACACAGTTTATAGAAGTTACAGAAAAAAGTTCATGATATTTCTGTAAGCTTAAAAGAAGTAACCATGAGCCTATTAATTAATCTCAGACAAAACAAAGAATTCTACTACAAAGTAATTAAGTGGTCAAGATAAGTAATTACATTTATGTATACATTTAGAAAAGCATCATATGCCATTTGCTTTTGCATTAAAAGACATATTTGAGTATAGAGCTGTAAATACTGGTGTAATTTACTCAGCATTGCCATGGCACTAAATGGACTAAACCCCAGGGAGTCTTAAAATGTATCTGGCATGTCTTCCTGGGAGTCTTGTCAGGAATGTGTTCTTGACCTTCAGCTATTTAATATTGCTATTAATATTCTGCCTAATAATGTTAAGCAATGACACCAGAGGATGCAATTAACGCTTGATAACGATGAGAGTAAGTTAGTGACAAGCAGGACTTGGAATTGTGTAAAGCAGGATGGCAAAAAACTATATGCATTCATTTATTTGTGTTTTTTTGTGCATCATTTGCTTGTATTTAACTATACATTTAGGACTGGATTATTTATTCTCTTCCACTAAAGATACATTCTTTCTCAGTCAGTTTATAGATGAAAGAGGTCAAATTAGTCCATCCACCCTGGCAAATACACTAGGAAGCACTTTTTAAAGCTATATAACTGGCATCAGCCATGATATTAACTTGCAACAGCTTCTCAAAATTCAGAAATTAGGGCTACTTTTGCACTAAGCCTGTCACTCATTCACACATGAAAAAAATCAAGATGCTCCTCTGTCCCTCCCCATCAGAGCAGAATAGAAACTAGCATGTTTTTAGGGTCATTTTTCTGTGCAATGCTAGGTGTTGTCTGTCTCAGAGACAGAGACAGACTGGGAACAGCTGATTTAAATTATCCAGTTTGCTCAGTGTTCACAGAGGTAGGGAGGCAAGAACACAGCTCCTATGCAAGTCAGATGACAGACACTACTGACACTTGAAACCAGTGCTGTCCCTGTGTTCCTCCTCTGCCCCAGGGTCTTCTGGCCACTTGCTTCATTCTCATCAGCAGAGCAGAGAGGAGAAGAGCATGATCACAAATGAATGCACCAATATCCATAAAAATGTGTCATGGATTTCAGCAAATATATACTTGTCACAAGGTTACCTTCTGGCCTTAATATTGTAGCAACTCCAATGCCTGTTAGGAAGTAAGTATTAATTAAATGGGGCCCTGTCAAAATGTACATGCTCTGTGAAACCTGAACTGATCAAGGTGCCTAGGAAAAAGCAAAAATGTTGTCTTCAATACAATGCAAATGTGAGATTCAGTGTCCATTCAATGACACCAAGCATGTTGAGCATTCAAAACTCTTTTCATTAAATTCATTGATACCTATTTGAAGGCATTTGAAGTGTAGAAAGAAATGTTACCATATATTAAAGCAGTACATATGCACATATATAAAAAATAAAATTCTTCTAGGAAATTTTAGAGGATTTTGTTTCCATTATATATAAAATAATGCATAATGTAAGTAAAATGACCAAACAAAATACATCAAAGCTGTATAAAAGATGCTGGTTTTGTAAGAAATACTGTAGAATTGGAGTGTGCATTCAAAGATTCCACCAATAGATGGCAGAAATGCACAACACTTACCAATAAAGTCATTGCAAATGACTGCAAATTTAAGGTGCTAGGCAAGGGAGCTTTGAGACCTGTAGATGCACCAAACTCCAGTAAATGACTCAAAGTCAGAGTGGTATCCCCCCAAACAAGTTACCAGAGGACTTCTTTGCACTGGTGTAACTAAGTTCCATTAAACTATCTAAGTTTTCCAAAAGGAATGAAGTGTTCTCCAGATTCAAATATGGTTTCAGGCTGAGCTGTTCTGTAGAGATTATGGCAAGAAAGTCTACACAGCACTAAAACAAATGTTGTTTTCACGTACAGATTTTTCATTAACGCTTCCTCTTGAGGAGCACTGGCTGGATGAGCAGGAGGCTTCACACCATCACTTTAAATATCTTACTGAGACACATCCTGCTTTTTCTCCAAAGTCATCAATCTCTCTCCACTGCAGGAAGCCAATTTCATTCTCTGATTCACCAAAATAGCTGAATTTCCACCAGAGTTGTTGGAAACACTCTTCTCAGACCAGGAATTGATACTGAAACCACAAGTCTCATCCAAAATTAACTGACATGTTTGTAACAGGACCTGGACAGAATTTGAGCAAGCACTGGAAAGAAGGATCCCCTTCCTTAACTGCACTAATCACCACCTGAAGAGATTTGCTCTCTATGCTTTGCATGTGTCTGTATTTGCACTGTTGTCTTTTTTCCCCCACTAGATATCTCAAATTATTTTCTGAATGAAAAAAAACAGTACACCATCAGCAGCAACCCAGACTAAAAGGGATGTCAGGTAATAAGAATGATGAAAAAAATCTTCATGATGATAGAATTTACAAGGAATCAGTTTCTATCACAGTAGAATAAATGAAGCACACGATCAGGAAAAGGAAATAGATTGCTAAAAGATCTTTTTTATCTTTAATTTCTATGATTCATAATAGGAGACACTATCAAATTCCTATTCTAGATTGTATTAATATCACAGTCAAAGGCTGATTGTTCCTCATTTACATATTCTTGCAAATGTGAAGCCAAGATCTTTTTATTTATGTTAAATCCCCCTCTAACAATAAAATCCTGTCAAGACCATTTAGTCCAATACAGTCAGCTCATAAAATCAATATTTTCTTTTTCATAAGCATACAAGTACATGATAAAAGGCATTTCAGTTATTTGAATTGCCTTTGCTATCACAGAAGACAGAATAACAGTTTCAAGTGGTGTGTAAAGTGGTTTTAAATCTTTCCTAAATAAAACTGGGAGACATTCACTTGTTGCACGACTCTAATTTGTCAGACTGCAAGCTATCCAAAGGAAAACAGATCTGAATCTGAAACTCAGCTAGGATACTCATATTATTACAACTGTGTAGTTAAAAAAAAAAAAAAAATTTACCATGCCATTATTTCTCCCCTTGCAAATTCTTTTCCAGCAGCCCTTTTAGCCTACCCTCACTTAGACTATAAACAAAATATACAAACTCAGCAATGGACTGAAGTAATTTGGTTGAAATTCAGTGTCAAAATTAATTGTAAATCTAGATGCCCTTGGGAAGATTCTCTCCACTCTGCAGGATCCTGCACTTGGAGAACTGTCCTTCCACTATCAGAAAGTTTCTTGTATAGAGTTGTGCAAGCAATATATATGATTTTATAAAGGAGAGCTTTAGTTAATGACCAAGTATCTACACAAATGCTACTGTTTGCAAAACAGTGTTGGAAAAATGTCATGGGGATCTAGATGGAAATGAAATCCAAAAACACACTGATGTTCATATCTGTACAGTTTTCAAGTCAGAGCATATGAAATTTTTATACAGCATGATAAAGCACTGTAGATCACTGAATTATTATTAGATTTATTAAAATTTCTTTCCTATCTGTACTTCCCCCAATCTTTCAATAATATGCAGATCTTTCCATACTCCAAATGTATTCTCTTCATGTGCTTCCTTTTCTTATGCTATCCTGTGCAAGCAAAAATGATACCACAGAAATCCATTCTAAAGGATTTACCAAAATTAAAACTTTGATATTTTTCATGTTTGAAGTGCTGTTTTGCCTTCAGCTTTACTTTAGACACTGATCACAATGACATTCCTAGAAACCTTTTGATGGAAAAGCATTATCTGATCTGTCTTTCAATACCAAAAGGTGTCTGCAAACTGGAATCTAGGTGGAAGACTAGATTTGAAACAACATCCTTTATGAATACTGATTGAAAATTTAATTCATACACAGCATTCCAAGATGCTAAAATATATGTTATGAACAGCTGAATACAAAAGGGTAGCAGGGAAAGGAGAAGGCTTCACATACTAAGAGCTACATAATAGGTGAATGATGGCATTTCTGAAACAGCATAAGAACAGAAAAAATCCATTGGCTTTCCACTCTGGTACATGAACAGATGAGACATTCAGAGCACATCCTCTGCTATGCTTCACAGCTTTCTGTAAGCACTTACTGCTCCAAAGGCAAAGTTTATTATTTATTTAGGATAGTTTGGTTTCTTTAAAACACTGCTCAAACTGTGGGTCTATCCTGATACCAGTCAGTTAGCTAAACCAGGACAGCTCCTGCAGAACTGGGCATTCAGAGAGCCACACTGGGGACTCTGATTCTGCCAACTACTTCAATGAACTCATTAGAACCGATTGACATTAATCAATAATGAAATAAACTGGAAAGTCCCTGATGCACAGCACATTCCAGATGGTGCATTTTATTTTGGCTCCTAAATGATCTTGAAATCTAAAGCATACAAAGGAAATGTGCTAAATCATTAAGAAATTCTTAAAATGTGCCAATGTTAGATGATTTTCACACTGCCCAACCTTCAGCACTCCATATTTCTCTGCCTCACTAAAAGGCAAACCTCCCTGCTAGTCCTACATACAAATAAGGGCAACTCGTGCAAAACCCACAACTCACATGTTCTGAATCTCCCTCAACAGAAGGATCTCCCTCTCAATTACAAAATTTATATAAAAGAAAAAGGCAAAGCAGCCATCTAACCTGAAACTGTAAATAACAGGGCCTAAATACCCTCCCTTCCCCTACTCACACACTCAGTCCTACCACTGCATTACCTACAAGTGTGTCCCAAGTATTTGAGCTCCACAGACAGTAAATTTGGCCATCTCTTTCAAAGGTGTAAAGGAATACACAGTCTTCATTGATACACTTTGGTATATTTACTGAAAAATTCTTTCATCACAGCTTCTCAAAATACCTTGCTGATCAAAATTAAAGCTATGTTAGGAATCCAAATAATTCACAGTTTTGAATTAGTGAATGATTTCACTAAGGATGATTTATGTAAACTGAAAACCCCTTTGGAAGCAGGTGCAAAGCTAAAACATTGTAAATATGTTACTCCTAAGATGACTACATTAAAAAAAACACCTCAATTTTTTGCCTCAGCAGGTGAGAAATGTCTCAGGAGGATCCCATGAGGAAATAGGCAAAGTGGGGCTATAAACAAGAAATCAAGATAAAGTGATGTTGGTGTAATTAAGAGATATGGAAATCCTTTCAGCCCTATGAGTGCTTTACTCTTCTTGCAAAGTGACATAAAACTTTTAAAACCTATGCAGCAGAAACTGCTAAATGTGCAAGCTCTCTCATTATCCCTGTGAGTGCTGTTAGCTGGAGTGCTGTGTCACCATGAGTCAGGCAATTACGCAGTCACTTTCATGAAGGGTATTCATTCCAAATAATTCTCTCTTTGCCTCATTTCCCAGACTTTGTGGTCTTGCTACTTTCTCATTTCATATTCCTTTCCAATGGATTCTGTGGCTCTATTTATTCTCTCAGATAGCCTTCATCTCCAAGGATTTCAGTCTCAAAGTTTTGGGAAACTGATACATCACATACAAGTGTGAAAATGCATCATTCCTTTAACTCGCATAATACAAGGAATCTGAGATTAAGTAATAGCTAGTAAAATCAGCAATTTTCTTTTAAGCATAAGCACATTTTTTACTTACATACATTCTTCTAAAATTTTTATTTCCTATCATAATATGGAACTGTATGACATTCAGAAAGTCTCACTTAATTTTCTATATATGACAGAAGTGATATGTGATAAAGAGAGTAATCATATAAAGAGGTGTAGTGATCTTTTCTGCCTGTTTTACTGCTTTCTTCTCTGGCATACTAATAACCACTGATACGGTTATATGACCTTTACTGTGGTTATAAATTTATTGATCTCTCTTCATAAAACAGAAATTCATCAATAATTTTTGTATCTTTGCACTTCTGTATTAAGATGAAAAATATTACAAGACTATTAAAGACCCTCTGGTTTATTTTTTTATCCATATGAAACATTTAAGATAACCATTCTCTTCAGTTTTCAGGGACAAGTGCTCTATTTCTGGAGGAATTAACTGTCAAACTGTGAGTTTTCATATGTTGCCTGAAGACATGCCAATCACAGAGTATGCCATTTTTAGAAAAATTTCTCTGAATAAAAAAATCAAAACATTTGACCTTCATTTTTCCTAATCATAGAGCATATAACACTTGCACAAGAAACTCCATTTGCCATGTTATGGATGTTCTTTAATTCAGTGTCCACTCTTTCATTTTGTATCCCCTTTTACATGTGGCATACCTTTCCTGATGCATCCCTAGCAGTCCAACAAAAATATTAAGTATCTGAATGTATCTCCCAAATCAGTCACTTCAGTGGATTTAAAATTTAGCCACACTGGCTTAAAATTCACTTCAAAAATGACTTTGGTAACATTCTTCTGTTTACACAATGACACAAGATGAAGAAATTCTCCACCAAAATGTTCAAAGTTGAAGTAATTTTATACATGAATTTTAAAGGTAAAACTACTGTACTTACCAAGCCAGCTTCTGTTTAAATATACTGACACAAACACTGGAGGGACCGTGAAGAAATCTACCACTGAGTTAACTTCTAGCCAAAACCATAGCTTGTCATTGGCTGCTATAAACTGGGAAGAAAAAGAAGAGGGGAAGAGATGAAAGAAACAGGTTATTCTCATGCTAATTGCAGGTATCTGTTCTAAAATCTTCAACTCAAAAGTTAGTGTACTAATTGATGTTTTAAGTCAGTCCAGACAAAACATGTCTCACTGGAAAGAAGTCTGTATTGTGCATTGCTTGATAATCACATGAGATTCAAATGAAAGGCCTAACTAAAGAGATAGATGATGTATGTGTTGCAATATCTGTGCTAGAAATATTTTTTCCACATTTATTGGCAATGTATCAGTAATATCAGAAAAGGGAAGGCAAGTATAAAGTATTTCCAAGTACATCACCTTTGTTCTAGCACACCAAATATGAGGGTAGTAGGCTTAGCATGTATTTGCTGCTCACAGGTTTCTAAACACAGAGCAGTTTACAAGGAGTCCCATTATTATGTGTCCAGGGGAGATCAGCAGGATGACTGCTACAAGGCACAGTGCAGGACTGCAGCAGCATTTCAACCTTTTGAATTGTGCCATGGATGTGCTCATTCCTCTCTCCTGACTACAAAATCAGCCCAGGGAAACTGGCAAGCTTAGATGCCAACGACATCGTAGTTAGAACTTGCCTATGTGCTTAAATAAGGTCAAATTACTATTCATATTTGATTAATAATTAAGAAGTAATTTTGAAATTTTGCTTTATATAAATCTGAAATATAAATATACAAATAAAAGAAAAAAAATAGTGTATCATGAAGATATTTAACAGAGCAGTTTTACTTATCTAAGTCTTAAAACTCTGACTTACACACGTCAAAGCAGTGCTCACATTTTGAGTTACAGATGCTATTTGTGGTGTTTGTTTCAAAGAAAACACCATCTCTATTTGCACCCCCAGATGTGACAGCTGCACTCCCTCCCTGCCTCCTGCTGCCCCAGACACGCCACTTACACGCAAGCCGAAGTAGAGTAGGAAGAACACATTGAAAGCCATGTCGATCTGTAATGTGAAATCTTTGTAGAAATTCTGGCAGGATTCTATTGGGCTATTTGAAAGACAAAGAAATCAGAATACACTGTCAGTATGTGAGTTTCTACTCTGCTGAGAGCTGTATGCATTTCGTTAAAGACCTCGATTCAGAAATCACGTTTCTGTTTTCCAGTGGTTTACAAGATACAGGCAAGCATTTCAAAGGAATTAATTCATTCATTCAGTTAGTCATTCATACAGTGTTTATATTCACCTGTTCAGGTAATATTTGAGAATTAACATGCAGATACCTTTAGGAGAGGACAAGCAGGAGAATACCTCAGGATTGCTTAACCCCACATTAACCCTTAAAGAACTGACTTCTTTCTACAGGAGACACACCTATGATACTTTAGGAAGAAACCTAACAAGCACACAAGTACAGTGAAACATTACATGCTTTTAATTCATGTCATAATATAAAACCTTTAACAAAAAACAGTTGCTTAGGAATACATTACCCATTAGCAACCTGGAGTACTTAGTCTTGGAGAATCCCTTGTTTATAAGAAGTTGATTGGATTTTTTTTTTCTTTTTCTCACTTCATTTTTTTTTTTTTTGTATGGCTATTTAATGTACTTTATGTACAGTACTATGAACTGAGTAGAAAAGCAGCATAGCCCACTGGTAAAATTAAATAACAAAATAAATTGAAGAATTTGAAGCAGTACTCTAAGGGTTAATTTCTGCATGCAGGTTAATTAAAATACCCTTGTGTGTGTCAAGCAGCCATTGCAAATTTTAGCTTATTATTTTATGCTCTATTTGACAGTGGGACAGATCCAAAGCTTACTCTATACAAACTGGTACTTCATAAATATACTTTTATCTAAGGAAGGTGGTAACTTCCACAGGCATCACTTCGTGATTTATTTGTGAGGTTTCTCAAACAGGTTGTTGAAGCCACAGTCCAATGTTGTAGTCATAGACCAAAGTGAAAATCATGTCCCAATATATGCTGATGTATATACTATATATACATAATGTCCCACCACATATACATATATATACACACATATATTGCAAATGATCATGTGTTCATCACTGCTGTAATAAAAGGAAACTAGAACGTAGATCATTTGATCATTTGAAGCCCTAGAAAACATCCTTTTAGAAAAGCAGGAATTTGTTGGCTTCCTAGATCAAATAAATCACTGACTGTGACTGTAATACCAGTTAGTATAGCAGTAGTTCTGCAAATATAATGCTAGACTGCTCAACAAGCAAGATTCTATGCGTTATGAATGTCAGTTACCTAACTTAAGGCATAAAGGAAATTACCTGGACTACCAGGTCATTACACATGCAGCCAAATTGTCCATTCCTTGTATACATTTCAGGTCAAACAAGTTAATTACAGCATGCTCTCTCCTGCCCCTAGATGCATGAATGTATACAGCAAAACTCTCCTTGATGTACAATAGCTTTATATTTCAAGAAGCTTTAGTGCTATAGGAAATTTTATTAAAATTGTTTTTCAAAGGCTATTTGAAAAGACATTGAAATTATGAGACACTTCTGTTATAGTTCAAAAAAATTGATTTACAAGAGCAGGCAGAAGGGAAGAGAAGCCAAATGTTAACATATAGGACAGCAGACAATACCTCATACTTCACAAACACAGTTTTAGCTACAAAAACAGTGGATGTAATCTGAGAACCCAACTGGATCATTCTCTCTATGGCACTAATGAGAACAAAGGATTTTGTCAAAATAAGGGAGAGCACAAAAACTGAGTCACAATGCACCCTACCAACAGGAAGCACAGAGGGACAGAATCAACAGTGCTGCACCAACTCTTAATTCCAGGTTAGGTCCCTGTAAAAGCTGGAGAAATTCACTGAAGCTAATGGAATTGCAGAGGATTATAACCAGGATAGAGAGCAATTTTTAGCTAAGGTCACCTAAGGTTGCAGCTAACAGCTGTACTTCTGTGTCATTGTCCTTTACAAAAACCTACAAGATCTGACAAATTAGCTAATGCATAATACATCTTCATTTTGTTTGCAAAGCACTTAGCACAATGGACCACAATTCTGATTTGGAACCTCTGTCTACTTAACACCAAAACTGCTATTTCTGCTAGTCATATCCTTTAAGCTTTCTTCTTTTCAGAGGTCATCCCTCTCTTTCAATGTTTAAGTTATCCATTTCAAAGACAAACATAGCATCCTTTGTTGGTTTTTTTTTTTTAAATGACGATTTTGTCAGAAAAGCAAAACCCTGAAGAATTTAATTTTTTCACAGATGGATTATAAAAGATTCTAAATGTTCCAAGTTAAATTTTCAGTTTAGATTCTTCTTTGTTTTGTTTTCATCAGTAGCTCACATTTGAGCTGACAGAAAAATATGGCCACTAATATTTATCACTGCACAATTCAGAAAGGAAGTTGATTTGAAACTCATCTTTACATCAAATCTCCCAAAATCAGAAGTGCTATACTTCTTAGTAGTGTACTGGGGTCCCCAGGACCAGTAATACTGCTAATAAAACTCGCTGCTTTATATTAAAATCCTATGGGATTTCAGCTCTTTAGGGCAGCAAAGGTTTCACTTTTGAAGAAGGCAACAGAAACTTTTTTATTCCCCTTCCATGTAAGATGGTTTCAAATATTTATATCACAAAAAGACAGGATAAACTATGATAAAATCAATGAAGTAGCACACTAGCAATGACAGGAAAGTTTTAATAAAACTTTAATAATTTTACTAAAAATTACAATAATGATGGAACTCTAAAAGCAATGGGCTCCTCCCCCTAAAGAAGTGGCAGGATCAATACTCCAACAACTGAAGTGCACATCTGGTAAATGAGCTGGGCTAGGGAGGGCACCCCACCAGAGCTGGTTTTCTGAACAGAGCAGGACTGGTGGGCAATGTGACAACTGGAGCTTGTCCTGGGCACAGCAGTCACAAAATGATAGGTTTTGATTCCTCCAGAAATTATGAGAGAGGGGCCATCAGAACTGCTACTTTGGACTCAGAGAGGGCAGGCTTTGGCCTGTTTCTGCTGCTGGTTGAGAAGGTCCCTTAGGATGCAGTGCTGAAGGGCAAAGGAGTCCAGGAGGGCTGGACTCGCCTCAAGAAGGAAATTTTAAACACACTGAAGCAGGCCATCCCCGTGTGAGGGGAGACAAGCTGGCAGGGAAGGTCATCAGCCTGGCTGAAGAGAGAACTCTGGCTGGAACTCAGGAATAAGAGTGCATCATCTTTGGAAGAAGGGCCAGGAAACTCAGGAGGGCTTCAAGGATGTTGTGAGATTATGCAGGGAGAGAATTAGAAGGTCCAAAGCCCAGCTAGAAACTAATCACCAGCATAAAAGACAATACAAACTGTTCCTAGGAATATATTAGCAACTGAAGGAGAGCTAAGGAGAATCTCCATCTTTTACTGGATATGGGGGGAAGCACAGTGATGAGAAGCCTGGGTTCTTAATATCTGCTTGGTCTCAGTCTTTAATAAGCAAGACCAGTTCTTCCCTGGATACCCAGCACCCTGAGCCAGAAGACAGATGGGGAGCAGCATGAAGTCCCCATAATCCAAGGGGAAATGGTCATTAAAATACTACACTATCCTGACACAAGTCAAGAGGGCTGCATGGAATCCACCCAAAGATGCTGAGGGAACTGGCAGAAGTGCTCACCAAGCCACTTGCTGTCATTTATCAGCAATCCTGGGGATATCCCACCTCACTGGAAGTTAGCAAATATCATCCTTCTACAAGAAGGATCAGAAAGAGGATTCATGCAACTGCAAGCCTGTCAGCCTGACTTTGGTGCTGGATAAGGTCATGGAGCAGAACATCTTGAGTGTGATCACAGAGCACATGCAGGACACCAGGGCATCAGTTTCAGCCCATCTGGGTTTATGAAAGGCAGTGCTGCTTTGACCAGTCTGATCTCCTTCTGTGACAAGGTGACTTGCTTGGTGGAAGAGGGAAAGGCTGTGAAGGCTGCCTAAACTTTAGCCAAGCTTTTCACACCATTTCCCACAGCATTCTCCTGGAGAAACTGGCTGCTGATAGCTTGAACTAGCTGGGTAAAAGACAGGATGGATGGCTGAGCCCAAAGAGTGTAGCAAATGGAGTCAATCCACCTGGTGTCTGATCACTAATGGTGTTCTCCAGGTCTCAGCTTTGGAGCCAAACCCCTTTAATATCTTGAGTTATGATCAGATCAAGGAAACTGAGTGCATCCTCAGTAAGCTCACAGAGGACACCAAGCTGGGTGGGAGTGTCGATCTGCTAGAGGGCAGGAAGGCTCTGCAGAGGGATCTGAACAGGCTGGATCCATGGGCTGAGGCCAGTTGTATGAGGTTCCAGAGGCCAAAACCTTGTCCTGCACTTGGGCCACAACAACCCCAAGCAGCGCTACAAGCTTGGAGAAGAGCAGCTGTGGAGTTGCTCATTGGAAAAGGGCCTGAGGTTGCTGATCAACAGCCAGCTCACCATGAGCCAGCATGTGCCAAAGGGGCCAAGGGGGCCAACAGCCTCCGGGCTTTAACAGGAACAGTGGCCAGCAGGCCCAGGGAAGGGACCATCCCCCTGTACTCAGCCCTGGAGAGGCCACACCTCGGGTGCTGTGTCCAGCTCTGGAACCCACACTGCCAGGCAGAGAGGGGCTGAGGCACGTCCAGAGAAGGGCAACAGCTCCTGAGGGGTCTGGAGCTCAAGGGGGCTGATGGTGCTCGGGTGGTTGAGCATGGAGAAAAGCAGGCTCAAGAGGGACCTTCATCACTCTCTACCACTCCCTAGAGGGGAACTGTAGCAAGGTGGGAGTCAGCCTCTTCTCCCAAATAAAAGCAACAGAACAAATGGCCTCAAGTTGTGCCAGGGGAAGATTAGATTGGATATTAGGAAACAAATTTCACTGAAACATTGTCACGCATTTAAAGAGGCTGCCCAGGGAAGTGGCTGAGTCACCATCCCTGGAGGTATTTAAAAGACCTGTAGTTGTGGCACTTAGAGACATGGTTTAGTGAAGAACTTTAAGGTCATTTCTAAAATAAATGATTCTGTGATTCTGTAATATTTATAAGTACTTTGAAAGAGCATCTTTGATTATCTATACAATTTTTTACAGCAAAACTAGTGGTTATAAAGTCCAACTCTACAGGTACAATAAGCATAAACTACTTCAATGAGCAAGTCTGACTACAAGAGTGGTAACAAAATAATTCCACTTCACCTTATATATATAGGGCAAAATTTTGACAAGGTGCTCCCAGCATCATTAAAGCTTTGTTGCAATCAACACTGAAGCCAGTCCTGTGCATGACACTTTTACCACAGAATGTACCACTTGTCACTTCAATTGAAAATAATTTACTGCTGTTTAAAGAACTATTTTTGTCACCAGTTTGCATCATGTATTTATTATTCTTGCTTATTTCTGGTTGGCTTAAAATGTTTCTAATGCATTAAAATGTTTGTACTGGAATAATTCCTTGAATAGTCATAAAATGAGTGGGAGACAGCAAAATAGGCTTTTTAATGTTTTCTGAAATTGTTTCTGTGAGAATATTAATATGAAAGTTCCCACAGAAGCCTTCATATATTTCCAGGATTTTTGAAATTGCAACAGACTTGAAAATAACTTGAGTGTTTTTTATTGTATCATTTCACCTCCAGACAGGAGCTGTAAAGCCCACGGCAAACTTCAGACCACAGTGTTAGTGTGAGCTAAGCACCTCTGCCAGTACGAGCACACAGAAGGAAGCAGGAGGATTTTGTGTTTATCCAGACTTCAGACCAGCTTTGCAATCACAGTGACGGCTACCGGGGTGGTTTTACACGGAATCTTCCCCACAATAATGGGAAAGCTTTTGTACACCCAGTCCAGCACCTGAAATAACTAAATAATCTGCAATTTACAGTTCTCATTCCTCCTGGTTAAGGAAGTGGACTCTTGCATTTTTGGCACATCATGTCAGTCTGCTCCTTATGGTTTTTTGCCTTTTTTTTCTCCTCTTTCTTTTTAATGACAAGGTATTCAAAGACTAAGATGGATGCCAATTCTTACCTTTTTTTTTTAAGAAATTAATCTAGTTACATTGTGTAAGTGTTTTGAAGATGTGTATGTAAAACTTTTGCCAGAAAAGAAATTTAATTCTACTGTAACTTCGGGAAACTACTGATGCTAAGATCTTACCACAGCTGCTACAACTTTGGAACTTTTAGAAGCTATTGAAACTTTTAGAAATTCAGAGACTTTTCCTAATTTGCAATTCTAATTTTTGTAAATCTGCAATCTGAATGGTGGGGGAAAAGCCAAATACACTAGAGAAACCACATAAAAATATATTTTAATTCTTAGTATCAATGAAATAAAACATAAAACTTTAAAAAATGATCATATGAAAAATCAGGAAGTTTTTATTTCCTATATTCATGGCAGCTTTTAGACTGCACAACAGTACATTATATGAAAAACCAGTAAAATGTGCACATTCCATCAGAAGGAATGTCCATTGTTGTTTGTTTAACACAAAATTATAGCTATGTTAAGAAATACCAGCTAAAATATAAATAACACAAATAAATAAGATAAATCACTCAGTATTTAGAAGTTCATTAGTATTTCATCATTTGATGACATTCCGTTCATTTCAAACTTTCAAATTTTATTTCAATGTAATTGATATGTATCAAAATAGGCATGAATTTTTTTTTTTTTTCATAAAACTGCCTAAAGTGGTCTTTTTTTGGTTTTTTTAAAACGGTTTTGTTTTACTGGAAGCTCCCCTTTAATATTGAATTCCCTCAAATTTACTCCTAGAGCAAATCAAATTTTCTGAAGTCTAGAGTAAAAAATAAATTTGACAAAAGTTTGGTGTGACAGTGTCTGTTTATACTCTTTTAATAAATATTTTGAACAGTAAAGCAAAAAAAGAAAATTAAGGTGGCTATGCTTAGGCTTTTTAACTGTTTTTCAGTGTTGTAGTACTAAAGTAAAGCTACAGAAAAGCCACATGTATAATTCAGTAAAAGCAATTTTCCTTCAGTGCAGAAGAGTTTGCTCCCTTATGGTTTACTCACACAGCTCAGAAGAGAACAAGTAGTTAAAATCTTCTTTACTGAAACAGGCATGAACAGATAGCAAAATTATTAACAGAGATGCCTATCAAATATATCCCTCAGGGAACAAATAACAAAATTAAATCACCAGGGCTAAATTAGAATCAAAGATGTCAAACATCTTAAAAGGGACAGAGAACATAACATACTTTTTCTTACTTCAAGTGGCTTTCATTTATTAACCCAGTGAGTCCCACAGCAAGAAAGAAATTATTTTCTTACAGTATCTGTATTCACCTTCTGGAAGCAAGGTGCTTTGCTAAATGCATCTCAGTTTAGAAAGCCTTTCCTTGAGTCACAGCACCAAAGAAGCTTTTGATGGCAAATATCTCCTAAATTACTCCTCTCTCCCCTGACATGACGTGGTGCACCCCTGGGGAACTTTTGGTGCCAGCACTTTCAGCTGGTGCTGCAGGAGGCTGGGCAGAGCTGGGTGTGTTTCCTTGCCAGAGAGGAAGGAGAGCCAGCTGGAGCACTGGAGAAGGCACCAGTGAGGGCAAGGGCAGACCTGCTGTGCCCCCTCACTGCTGTCACTGCCCCAGCACTGGGGCCAGAGAACTCCACGGGATCACTGCATCTCTACTTAGAGACACTTCCTGAGGTTCAGGGCACCTGGAGCCAGAGAGTGAAGGAGGGACAATCCCTTTCTCACCGAGTTTTGTAGATGGTTATGGCCTGGGAGCTGAGGATGATGTTGTGACTGTTTCTTGTATCTTCTTCTATTATTTACATTTAAATCCTGTTTGACCACTCAACCCCCTACATTTAAACTCTTAGCTGACTGTTTCTCCTGTACCCTCACGAAGAGAGAACTTTCTGCTCCCAAAGTGTTTCACTGTCAAATGCTGGAGCTTCCTGAGACTTTGCCAAGTACTTTTCTTTCAATTCTCAACTCTTACTCTTCTTTGCTTAATGGATTAAACCATATTTGTCTTTCCACTCACAAAAAACTCCTCGACTTCAGCATGTGATGAATTTATTTTGTATTACTCCATTTTACTGCCTTTGTTTTCCATCTCCATTTGGAGTGGTCTCCCTTCTTCACTTGGATATGCACCTCTCACACTCTTTCTGAAAATGCTTTTATGACCTTAGGCTCATACACACTAAGCTGTCTTTGAAATACATCAACCATCAGAGTTTTCTCTGTTTAATTTTAAAGTAAAATATAATCTGATCAAAATAAAACATGAGCTGTCAAATAATGTGAAATAAAGCTATCTTCCAAGATTTCTTAAACTGCTGCTTAACCTACACCTTACAATTTGCAAGTAATCTGCTTTTCAGAAAACAAAACAAAACAAAAGAATAAATGTCTGTCCTTCCTTCCCTTTCTTAATTTCTATTACAACATCTTCTGTTATTCTTTAAAGTCTGACCGATCACAAGATGGTATTAGAATATTACCCTTCTATTTCTAACCTAATTTAAAAAGTGCATCATGACTCATCTGTTCTGAAAATGCTTTCTACAAATAAGTCCTTCTATGTAACCCTCTACTATACTGGGGAACCATGACAAGCTTTTAGACCAATGTGGGGTAAAATTAACAGGTTTCCTTATCCTCCTTCAAAAAAATATTCCAATATCAGAAGAAACAAGCAAGAACAAAACCAGATCAATAAGTATTAAATTGGTAAAACTGTGTCTTTTAGTGAAATTTTTCTCAGAATCAGAGATTTTTTTTTCTTTTGATTCTTTCACTTCTCTGCATCATGTCATAAAGAATGAGGCTTAAAAGTTCATGTTCTTGTTCTCCCCTCTGAAACTCATTCAAAATTTGAAGATATATTTAAATACTGTGACTTGGCAGTTTTTAATGCAAAATTAATTCAGTTTAGAAACTAAGACAGACAAGGATTTCCAGTGTGAAAGAAAGAGAAGCTCTTCATTTTAATTTCTGTCACATTCACATACAAAATCAGGAGGCAAATTTAGCTGGTACAGACCAGGTCTGCTTTCCTGATGCCCATCTAACCCTACCAAATTTGCAGAGCTATTTGCAATTGGCAACACACCAAGTGCAGAGTCAGGTGACATCGCTGGTAATTATTTTACCTAAATGAACTAATACAACTTTGTAAAGTTCAGCATAATGCTGTCAGTTTTCATCTCTCTTTCTCAAGTTTTCCATTAATTTGAAGCACATCATGATTCTTCACAGACTCCCTAGTAAAACATAAGTCAATGTACTACAGCACTCAAGTAAAATCAAATTATCTTCCTCAGCTCAAACACAAAACTGTGTATGATAACAAGAAACTTTTGCTTATAATTTTATATTGAATTATTAGGATATACAGAAAAAATATGCATTAAAATTCTCAATCTGAAAACAACATAGTAGTTTCCTCAGGATGTGTGTATATTCACTACTGTCTGCAGCATGTGGCTTTTCTAATTTTACAAACAGAAGTCAAAAGAAAGTCCCTGAAGAACAGCTAAGCACCCAGGAACTCAGTTCTAAAACAGGTGTAAGTGAATGGCCCAGAATCCTTCTCCATAACTTCCAAGTTCTTTCAGTAGCATATGAAAGAGTAGGTGCTTTCCTGTGAAATTCACCAGTAAGACTTTCTCCTAAGAAAAGTTAATTTGAAAAGGTTTGCTGAGAACCACAGAGATAAGTAGAAAGACCTGATTATTTTATTTATTATTTCTAATCATATCTTTCCATTACTTCTGGTCTAATTATTTTTTATCAAAGTCTATCTAGGAGTTGTTGTAGCTGCTTACCCCAGAAAAGAGAAAATACTTGGTGACATGATGAATACTAATCCCTTTTCCACGTTGACATTGAATTAACAAATGGAAATGAATAAAGTTAGTGAGAAGTATATCAGCAGCATAAAACTTTCTCAATTATAACATATGGTTAAACACTGGAGTAGATTCTTTGGGGAGATGGCAAATCTCAGATTCATAAGACATTAATACTTTTCAGCCTGGGTTATATGGACCACTCACAGTCCTTGCATGAATCAATAGGACGATCTATGTATGTGATATTTCTAAAATTCCCTCCTGCAGGAGAGGACCTACAAACCATTGAACTCTTAGATAAGTGTCTGAATAAATTTATCTATAGCTACACTTACCTTGCAGCAAAAGAAAGTGAATTCCAGAGATTCCTTGCTCTTTTTGAAGCTGCCATCTCTTAAAATTACCCAACTTTCCTTTTCACATTTGTTATCCACTTTCTGCAAACTCAGTTTTCAAGAGCCCACCATCACCATGCATTTGCACCTCCAACTACTCCTCCATCTCAGTGCCTTTTATTATTCTCTTCTGTTGATACTGCCATCCAACTTTTAAAATTCCCCCTCATCTAACTGAATTCTTTGAAAAAATATATGCAATGAAGAAAAAGTAGAATGTTCTCCATTTATCCTCTTTGATTATATTTTTTTCTTCTGTATATCAGCAAAGAACTGAACCCTAATTTTCTGTTTGATATGCACAACATTCCTATGGATGATTCTGAATATACTTTCCATACATTTCTTGCTAGCTTATATACTGTAACTTTATAGAGAAAATGCTGTCATATGAAATTTAGTCAACCACTCAACTGAAAATGACAAGAGTACCAGATAAACTGGAGCATAAAAATACTTGCACTTCATTCATCTGACTGTCTTTTCTGGAATTCCCTCCTGTGATACTGTGATGAAAAATATTTGGCTACTCCCTACTTTTACTGAGTAGCAAAAAACTAGAACCTAAGGTATATTATTTGATTTTAACAACAGCAAATAATGCAGATGAGTAATGGAAGTCAGAAGTATTGCAAAGTGGTAGAAACTGGGCATTACATTACTGGATCAACTTCTTTGGCCAGGCTGTCTAATAGTGTGATCCAGACCTACTAGTAACCCTAAAAAACTAGTCACATTATGTTAATAGTAATTCTAAAGCCTTTCTGATATATAGTTACACCAGGCAGGATATATTTTTTCCTATTTCAAATGAAGACATAACATGAACCATGTAAAATCTTTCCAAAAATCTACACAAAATTAGAAGATATATTAGCACCAAAAAAATTTTCATAATTTCAGACTCTCCCTCTGTTCCTCACAAGGACCTCTTAGCCTCACCCACCCCATCAGTATAAGGGTTCTTTAAAGCACCTTAGTCAATTAATTCCTAAGGTACAATTAGGGTGCCTCAGGCCGTGCAGCTCAGCTGCTCCCCTTCCAAACCATGGGCTGTGTAATGTATCCTCATAACAAGGGAGCCTGTGCTTGTAGACTTGTTACACTTTATTAGCAATACTGAACAGGGGACTAGAAGTGAAAAACCTTTCATGTACCAAGAATAACCATTTAAGATCTCTGATTATATCCTGAGCATCACAGTGTAGCTGTTTAAATTCCTCTGCCTTGAACCACCTCTGGCCATAACTGAGGCCACATTCACTCCCAGCCTACATTAACATTTAGGACAATCCCTCTGATCAGTTTCCTTTTGTTTTAACCTAGACCCCTGAAGAGTCTTTATTTCATATACCTTTTCACATTACACAGTTCCTCTACACAGAAACTCCTCTGCTGTGCTTTAATTTCCACATCTGTGTAACTGCAGCCTAGTAAATTTTCCTTCTTAGAAAAGCTTGTGTCACAGCTGTGGCACCTGATTATTTACCACCACTGTCTTAAGTGCAAATTACCATATTCTTAAGGCAAAATGCTGACTCTATCAAAGACTCACTGAATAGCCACATTTACTTGGCAAAATAATGGGAAAAGTTTAAACAAAGAAGAAATTAAGAAAATACTTGAATTTTTCAGAAAAAAATTAGCCCGAAGCCTGACAATCTCACCCAGTGGTTTTTCTAAAAAGGAAAGGCAAGGCCCTTTTAAGGCAGATTAATGACACTATGCCTTTCTTTTTCAGCAGTAACTTTATCTCCATTAATAAATGGAATAAGAAATTGCCTACAGCTGTAGCAGTTGCTCAAATCAATTATCAGAAGCCTGATATAAAAGTACTTTACATTGATATAAGAAGAGGATTATAATAATGCTGAAAATTAATATATAGTGGCCTTTTTTCCCTAACAACTCTCAAAATGGTTTGCACTGTAACATCCATCACCTTTTTATCCTGGCTGCTGTGCACGAGGGAACTGAGCTACTGGGAAGTCAAAAGTACTGGTATAATAATCCCATTTGTACTGAGAGCAGGAAACTTCACACCACTGTACAGAGATTTGTCTGACCTGGTTTAGAGTACTAAAAGAATTTTCCCTCACTGTAAGGGGAAAAAAATCGTAACTGCCATTATATGGACCCTAAGAATAATATTTGTTAAAAAACAAATGCTAAGTAATCCTAAATAACACACATTCTTAGGGAAGCAGAGTATCAGCATGTGAGTGGCATGACAACAGCTGGAGAAATTACTTCCCTTTTGTACTACTTTGAAAATATATTGCATGTTTTCACTGAGTTACTGCTTAAAAGTACACACTAAGAGCTACTTTCACTTTATATATATCTTGTTTTCTATCACCATTTTCCAAATATCATAACATTCTGCATTACAGGCCCTCAAATTTATGGGATCAATAGTATTTATTCATCAAGTTGAATATTAATTTTAAGCCTGTACATTAATTTTGACACCAAAGAGTGTAACAAGTGTAACTTCTGAGCATACACCAAACTTGCACTGATCAACAGTGCAAGAAAATTGTGTTCAGACACAATGTTTCAAGTTACTTCCCACATTGCTGTTCCATTATTTTATCAGGAAAAAATAGGATTAGCATTCAATCACATCTTATACCACGCTGCTGAAAGGTTCATTTGAATACATTTAAGAACATATAAATCACAGGTTGCTTAGAATGGTCACAATGTCATTTGTAAAGGAAATTTCAAGTAAGGTCACAATTCTTCATATGGAATGTCATCATGTGTTTTGTAAATCAATACATTTTAAATTACTTTACATCTTATCATTAAAAAAACCCAAAACCTGTTGCACTTAAAATTCTTCCCAAATTCTGAATTTTAATAGATTATTATTTACAGTCTTACCTCTTTTCCCTGTCACCTGCTGCTGAAATTGACAGCAGGGAAAGGTTTTTCTTTCTGGTACTACTGGCACCACTCAATCCTTGTCACAACAGGGCAGTGAGCACATCCTTTCCTCCCTACATCTTTTCCACAGCAAAATTATCTAGTCAATAAACTACTGCAATATGCTAGAAACTTTAAATACCTGATACATATTATTTCCTATTCAATCTATAATGTCTTAACTAAAGTTAGTGATAAGCATAATTTACATTTGCTCAAACTTTCTAATGTTATGGCTTTGTCTTTGTAATTCCATTTCATGCACTTAATGCTCTAGACTGCATTCAGTGTATACATCATTATGGTAAGCACATTGGCATGCACAGGCAATACAAGAATTGATTATAATTAATCCCAGAGACAACCAAAAAAGGTGAAGTTGCATCATGCAATGAAACCAGCTTGGCCTGGGCTGCCATGCAGAAAAAAACCTACATCAATGAGTCTGCTGTACGGCTCCTAGGTAAGAGTTGATATGAAAGAGGTGAGTTATTTCAGCAATGAAGTCACAGGCTGAGAATGTTTATACTACTGTAAACAAAATACTGTACATAGCACCAGTATTACTCAGGGATGGGGGAGAAGATGCTTCGAAAGGAGGACAAAAAGGATGAGAAAGAAGAGGAGGAATTATAAATTACAGTAACCAGTCTGAAATCCAATCGGTTCTTTTAAATAAGCATTTTGTTATTTCATTCAAAATAATTTCACTTCAGCTTTCAAAGCAAACCTGAATTTTCAGTGTATTTTGAAGAAAACAAAAAGATGAAATAATGAGATACAGAGCAGCTTCAAAATGTCCAACATGTTCAGTAACTGATGAATAACTGAAGATCATAAACACACAAATATGCAGATGTGAATTTTTCAATGCAGTGCACAGGATCCAGAAAACCACAAGTTCCACTGATTTGAATGCATAATCAACCAAACTAAATGAATATGGATAGTATAAGGGATGCATTGATATGAGTGATTTATTTGGTCATCTTTTGCTGCTTTTCTAGTAAAAGACATCTCTGCTGAATAAAGCAGGTTTGTTCAGAACTTTCAGGGGTGAATTGCCTTTACCTTACTCACCTTCACAGTTGCACTGAACATAACAACATGACCAGAACTACAGAGTGACCACCTAGCCTGTCCTAAATCATGTACATTAGGCACAGTACTGCATAGCTGATCCCAAAGTTCAGAAAGACACCATTGAGCAGGTAATTTAGTTTAATGCAACATTCACTTAAGTGCTACCCCGTGATGATAAAAGTACGAATTTTTAACATTATAACATCATATTATTTGTGTTCCATTACAAAAGGATTTGTTCCAGGTTTATCAATAGACATATTGTTTTCAAGCAACTTTTCTTAATTACCCTTAAATGTATATTATCACTCTACTTTTAGCACAGTTCCCAAATATATGAACTAGTTATGCAGGGCAGCAATTCACACAACATCAAAAACTAGCTTTACCAAGAAATCTAAATTTCACTTACTGTATAAAGTTTTCTATAGAATCTATTGTTCCATTTGCAGTACAGTTACTTTTGGTATCTTTGTTTTTATACACTAGTAGCTTTGTGAAATATTAATCTTTTTAGTTAGTAAATTGTCACAGAAATTTAGATGAAAATAAAATCAAATAATTGACAGTAGAAGTAACTTTCTGGCCTCTTGAAATTTCTCAGAATATTTGCAGCAAAACCTGTCAACACATTTTGAATTTGACAGGTAAAAAAAAGAATTCAAAATTGTACATTCCAGATAAAAAACCTCTTATTGTACTACTCTTACATAGTGAAATTGACACTCTTTTTCCAGACAAACACTTCTAACCTTTTCACAGGGACAGAATTTACAGTCAGGACTTACACCACTTTTGGCCACTGTGTGCTACTTAACAAGGCTAGCAGAATGTTTCATTGACTGCATATTAAACATGTGAATATTTTCTTGGGTGTACAGGTATGCACTTACAAACTGCTGCACAGTGCATGCAAATGTTATCTCCTGAGAAGAAGGTTACTGAGTCAAAAGCAATTAAAGCACTGCTGACAAAGCCAGAAACCCAGTAAATTGTTTAAGGCAAGCAGATGAGGAGCCCAAAAAATTTAGGACTTGAACTCACAGCCTTCCAAAGTGTACCATTCCAATAGCTACTGTGCAGTCAGTAATAGGAATTCTGGCATACACAGTATGTACTATAACATATATGTATGTATCACAACACAAATGATACATATTATATATGTAAACTTTCCCGTTGCTGTGGAAATAAAAGAAACTTTCTTATCTTACTTGACAAGCATTGACTTAGCTAAAGATGAAAAGCAGTCCTTAAATTTCCTCTTAATAAAAACAACAGACCAGTAATCTTTCATTTAGTTATGATAGAGAAGTGCTCAAGATTCACACAGAACACAAAGCTGGTCTTAGTTCTACAATCTCATCACTCTGAACATGATCATAACAATGGAAAAACAAAAGGAGAAGAGTCATATCCTTGGTATCTGCTGCTAATGTGGCAGAGCACAATAGAAGCTACAAATGTAAGGACCTCTAAAGATCAGGTTACATTACAGTTTACCACACATCTACTCAATAGTTTGTTGTCCTACAAACCCTTTTTTGCTACAAAACCAGCTAGTCTTCAGAGATCCAACTATTAAGTTTAAGGAGAGATTCAATCATCTGTTTTCAGTTTGTTGCTAGGAACCAATCTCACGTTAGAAAGGTTTCCCTGCTTCAGCTGGAGAGAAACCATCTAACTCATTTATTTCCTAACAATCTAAAATACCAGGAGTTACTCTCTTTTACTGTAGCCAAAAGCCATAACAAGCTTTACATAGTTCATAAAAGTCTGTTGCAAATTATAAAACCTAATCATTATAAAGGATACTGTATTATTTAGAAGAAATTACCAGAACTATCAAATTTAACTAAATTTCTAGGATATTTAGCCCTGGAGTCAATTCCTTCCAAACTCTGAATATAAAAAGCTTTTTAATAACTCAAATACTGGCAAAGTTTAGTTTGCCAAAACAGAGAGTCCAATTCTAGTTTTCTGTTTTGGGGGCTTGGCTTCACTTAATGAGGTAAATGAGTTAATAAGTTTAAGACTTATGAATTATTTAACTGAAGGTGACCATAAGCAAGTCTCTGGAACAACAGGGTGACTGGATTCATATCCATTAACCTAGGGTGATTTGGATGGTTACATTGCCACTGCATTTCAGCTACAAAACCAAACACATTGGAGTTCCAAGTTTTCCCTTGGCAGCAAAGCTTATTCAACTCACATCAGACATTCATGTTTATGACAGAGAGCTGGTTCAGGGAAAAAGCTTTCTTTCCCATGAACGAAGAGTGCCTTGAGACAAGCCTTGAGATAATGTGCTGAAAGAGTTCTCAATGTACTTAGTCATCCTTTCACATCCAGGGTAGAACAACACCAGCCTGTCCTGATTGCTGTAGCTGTTTATTTCACTTCTGTCCCCACCACAAGCAAGCCCATTACTTTTCCTTTCTAGAATTCACTCACTTCCCAGCCAGTCTCTCTCACATAAAGAACAAAATCAAACTCAAACCCTACTATCTGCCTAATGCTCTAATTCTTCCTTTTAAGGACCACACAACAGTTTGCCCCTGTCTGCCCAGGGTTTTCTCTCCAATGTGATTCTGTACTTGCAGCAGTTTCCATGTAAACAAATTAGCACAACAAATATTACTGCCATGTTAAAGCACAGGAATAAACCTCTGGCTTTGCAGAATGTGTGTTTGGGATAAGATGCTCAACCACTGCACATGTGCTGATTGTATAATTTATGAGAGATGTTACAGAAAAAAAAAAAAAGATGAAAAGTCTTCCCAAAGTAAACATTGTAAAAGGGAATTTAAGAATTAAGTTAAATCATTTCACATCCTCTGGAAGAACCATATCTGCACAAACACTTGGCAAGGGCAGAGCGCTGATATAACCAGGAGACTTTGAGATACTAAAGGGAAAAGAAGGACACAGCAAGTGATATCAGAATCCAGTGGCTTAACATCCAAACCTGGGTCTAGCCAAGGGCTTAGGGAAGCTCAGAAAAAAGATGAGAATTGTAAGCTATAACTTATTCACATTTAGTTTCCACTAGAACATGGTTTAGTGGGAGTCTATGTTGCTCACCGAAAAGTCTATAGAAAGTGTTACTAAAATACTCAAAACACCTTTAATCCCAAAGGGCTTGTCTATACAGAAACAAGAAGAAACTACGTGAAATACATTGGAGAACTAGGAAGAAGAGTGTCCCAGGACTTCTGGGAAAAGCAAGTGTGGATAATGCAGTAAGGACTGAATGTAGACTTACTAATCCATCTCTGATGAGGACTGCAAAGAACGTGTTTCTATTCTATAACTGCTTATTACAGAAGCTCACTGCAATGATCATTAGACAGTAAGTGAACCAGTATGATGGAAGAGAAGTCAGGACTGTGCTTTATAGAACAGTTGGATCCTTAAGTATTCTTTCTACAGTTAGATTAGATCACAGACTAAGTTACAAACCACATACAACAACCTTATGCACAGCATTACTGATGAGAATGCCTGCACCCCACCATCTCAGCACTACTGCAAACTCCTAGACATTGTCCTGTGTGTAAAGCCAGCATCTTTGTGGAAACCTGTGTAGGTAGAGTTCCCTTCTTTAGGAGACTGCACAAAGATGCCTCAACAAAGCTGTCAGACTGCCAGGCCACAGAATCCTCAACCCATCGCACTGTACATCTTGATGCACACTGAACAAAAGTAACTAGACTGGCCTTAGGAATTCTTGGCAGGCTTCTCTCCATTCCTGCAGCTTGTTCAGATGGAACACAGACTGCTAGACCCAATATTCTGTGGTTCATTCAGCCTCCCCTAGCAGCTTGCCAAGGCCTTAGATGGGTCACACTCATCAAGCACAACAGCAGTAAGATACTGGAGGTTATAAATTATTGCAGCTTCACTGACAGACATGCTTTTACACAAAAGCTGATGGTGAATATGGCCTTATGAAAAACAAGTTCAAAGACATGTTCCTGACTGATTATAATGCTATTTAAGTTCCATACCAGTAAATACATATATATGGATAAACCCCTGTGTTTCCAGAAGCATCCAAGTTTGCAGTTTCATGTATTTTGAAAAACTATACAAGCTCTATTCAAAAAGTGGTTTGGTTTTTATGTAGATTTCTTCCCTTTCCCAAAAGGCATTATTGTTAACGTAGTTATGGACAAAAAAAAATATGTATCTTAAACTCCCTCCTCTGACCAATTTTTGAGAAAAACTAAGGCAAGTTTTCATGCCAGCATTACTATTCTGTATGTGCATCAAGGACCACTGCAGTTAAAAACATTTAACAATTTAATACTATGTAAATGTGTAACTGAAGTGTCATAGAAAATTAAATACAAGCACAGCCCAAATAATCTGTGCACCTGCAAAGTATGGAAAGGGATGTTTTTCCTTTGATAAAGACTGGCCATATGCCATAATTGGTTATGTCTTTCTCTCTTACAAATAATACAAGCAGTTATAATAAGCACCATAATTTTGTTATGTCAAAGTGCATACTGTACAGTAATTAAGAATCAAAATATTTGGGGGTTTTCATACAAATGTGTAACATTACATTCATTTTGGCTGAACAACAAAGACTAAACACTTCATAGGAAAGAAATTACTGTACTTTTTTTTTTTTTAACTGTAAAATGGTCTCTGTCTTTAGGACCTATGTATTTAAAAATCTAATCCTTCCCTGCCTAGACATTCATTTTGAGTGAGATATAAAGTTTAAGAGAAACAAATCAAAGACTTGAAGCCAATGTAGTTGTGAGGAGAATAAAATAGGGGAATACTTACTCTACTTAAAGTGCTTCAATGTTTTTCCCATTAACTACAGTTCAAGTTCATGATGTTCCTATAAATTGCATTACAGAAATCTACATCACCCTAAATGATTGCTACACATTGCTCCAAGTCCTGCATTGCCTTCCAACCTATTGTAAGAAACCACAGGACACTTACAACATGTACCAATGTACTACCTCTTTTGATTTATGTTAGTTGTGGCATTAGTAATCTAAAGGACTGACAATTTTCATGGCCAGTATTTTCTGAGAGAGATTTCTCATTTTATTTTCTTCAATCCACTTGACAAAGCTCAAATCTATAGAGCAAAAGGTACACACTGCAACTCAATATTCCTCATTTCTACTTCTTTTCCTTGGCAGGAGAGAGATGACAGTGTCAGAAAGGTGGCATGATAGTCTGATGCTGTTTTCATTCACAAGTACACTCCAGCTAGACTGACTTGTATGGAGATTTTCACACGTGTTCATAAGATCATAAATATATGGATATTAGTTTTTCTGAAAACAGAAATGTATTAATAGTAAATCATGGATGAGGAGACATGTATGAAAAATAAAAATTCCATGTGTGATTTAAAATGGGCATTTGCTTATGTGAGATACATATTGAAGTAAATTTGAATTACATTAGAACACAGACGAGTTTAGTCCAAATAAAATTGTAACTGCTCTCTGCATTTTCTCATTCTGTGTCAGTAATGATATAACTAAGTACAAATATCAACTGTTTGATCTGAGGAAAAGCCTTCTCTTTTCCCCTTTGCTACCCAAAGTTCAGATCAACTGTGCTTTTCTGTACTGAAATACAGGTGAAATACTAAATGCTATATGTCATTATATGCAGGGGCACTTTCTGTTCACTTTAGAAACATATTGAAGTTATCTGAGAGACCATGACTAGCACTTCAGTAGCAGAATAGAACTCATTCTCTTTAATTCTTGAGTCCATAAGCCTAACTGTAGTGTTTTCACTAAGAATCAAACCTGAGCTTACATGCAAATAATGCCCAGATGGTATCAAGACTTAAAGATTTAGGAAGGCATTTCATCACTTGTCTTGCCACAAGAAAATAATGTCTGATATTGTATTTCCAGAGCTTTGAAAGTGGTAATAAAGCTATTCTTCCTTCCTCAACAAGGCTAAAATTTTCATTGTTGCAACCATCTGTTAGTTTTAAAGACAGAAAGATTAACTGGGTTTTGTATCTGATAACTGATTTGACAACAGTGATTCTAGAAAACAGTATTCAATAAAGCTTCAGAAAGGAAAAACAGAAGTGGAGAAGGCAATCCCTGAAGTATGTCAGGATGTGGCAGCAGTTTGCTGCCATCCTCATGCTGTCTCAGCCTAGGACTTATAAAAAGGCTGATCTTCAGCATAAATCAGGCACCTGAAAGCTAACTCCAACTTTTATCCAGCTGCCATTTCTTGGAAACCTAATATCCAAAAGAAAATCTGGTGTTAATTTGCCAAGTCTCATTTCTGAATAAGACACTGGTATGGAAAGTAATATGGACACACCATTACCCACATTGACTTTGCTGTTTCTCTGAGGCATCCTTAATGATGCAAAGGAACAGGTAAGCATAGGGTTTATCAAGAGACAGGCTGCATTCATTGGGTAGCATTAAAAAGCTTTGAAAAGTATGAGTAAAAACCTACTTTTATGTATTTTTATAATGAAGAGACTTTTTTTGTCACTTTTTCTGTTAAGATAAAAAGCTTTCATTACAGGTTAATGCTCCTCCTTTATTCTCCCACCACCATTCTTGATTCATTATAGATTCAACAATTTTAGCTGAAAGTGATGTCTAGGATGTCTCTTCACTTGGAGTTCTTTTAGAGACTGAAAGGACACAATTTTCCAATGATTCATATACAGCAAATCACTGTAAGATATATTTCATTCTAAGCTAGATTATGTGACTGCTTAAAGGGGAAATGAATGGCAGCAAGTTGGAGGGAAAATTAGCCTGTACAAAACTGTCCTGATAGCTTTAAGGCCTTTTTAAAATTAATAAAATCCCAGAGACTGTTGAAACAAATATTAAATCTTGTAATATCTGAGCATAAAGATGCCCTTTTAAAAAAAAAAAAAAATTGCCTTTGGTGATAGCACAAGGAAATGTACTTGAAGCATCCTTCCACTTGGTTTAAACATTTCCTATGAAGCTTAAATTCTTTCCTCTGATATTTTCTCTGCCAGTCACAGATAGATAAGGCTAGCTAACCAAGTCCTGTAGGGGAACAAACATAAAGTGTATCTTATTCTTAGATGACTCTTTAAAATGACTTTCATTTCTAAGAAGAGACGTGAAAGTGATCAAGGTTTATAGGAACTTACAGTGGAGGCACTGAGGACACACCCAAATCCTACTGAACATTCATTGCCACAATCCCCACACCCTTTGGTTCCTTCCCATCTCATTCCTGTTTCAGCCAACAAACTGACAAATTCCCAGCTGGAACACTAGCTCCCTTGTATCTCTTGGGAATAAAGACCTAGCTGCACATGAACTTCATAGGACTACTAGGTGCATTCAGATGGCAGCAGAGACAGTGAGGAAATGAGTCAGTTCTGCTCTCTCTCCAGCAGAAGGCTGCTTTGCCCACCCCTGAAACCAAACCTCTGGAGACTCCATAAGCAATCGAGGCAGAAGATGAACCCAAGTAGACAAGGGAAGTACCACAGACCCCTGCCCACAATATTTTCGAGGGATGATGAGAGTGGGGGGCAGACTGGTTTCACACCTCCCTCTAAATGCAAGGGAAGTGGGTTCCTCTCTCCATGTTGTCACACAAGACCTGCTCAGCCTGTGCCAGGCTGTCACAGTGGCAGCATGCTACTGCAGGGGTAATACTCCCCTTGTTCCCTGCAGCAAAGCAACAGCTCTTCAGCAAGTGCAGAGGTACAGGGAGGGCACATCTCTCTATTAATAGTCCTGCTTGAGCTACGATTGCACTTGTCCATACTTGTCTTGTGAAACTGATACCCTGATCAACATATGAGGACGGTGGTACCAGCAGTTAGCATTTCCCAACTCCAGGCTCCCACCTGCTGCTTTTCTTTTGGTTAGGAGCTGTAGTTCTTCATCCAAATTAGTAGTTTGAAAGAGAAGGAGATTTTGTTTTATTTCTTTTAATAAACAACCATTGAATCCCTCTCCTCCTCTACTAAAATATTTTTTCAAGACTTTATTATTACTAGAACAAAGATTTAAATAAAGAACTATGCACCTGCATGTAATCTTACAGCCACATGCCACGAACTTAATGCTCAGAATATTAATTTGCTTAGCAGGCCTGCTGTCACACTAAGGTCTATTTCCATTGTGTGTTACCACACTTGATTCCATGGAAATATTTCCTTGGATAATTTCGTTTCTATGCAGCTGTTCCTTCATGAAAAGTGGGGTTTTTTTAAGTATTACATATGCATTTGTATGTACCTCACAGACTTTGCTTCATACTGTATCACCTACTTGGTATCCTCTGAGCATGCCAAGAAGTACATAACGCCAAAGACTGCTTTTCAAGATGTTGAGAAAAAGCAATCTTCAGTGTAATGTCTGCCAATTTCTAGATCTGAAACTCAGAGAATGAAAAATCTGTCTTTAAAAAATGTTGTCACTTTGCCAAATATACACAATTTCTTCCCTCCCATTTCTGTGGTATTTTACCACTAACCTGTAGCTGTCTGCTTGTTTACTAAAATTTCAGACAATTTTCTCTTCTGTTCCTGCTCTAGGCATTCAGTCCTGGGGGTGAGGGGTGGTTTTTTGTTTGTGCACAGAAAAGAGGAAGGCTCCAAATGTTCATCAGGTAGCAGCCTTTGAGTGAGGCACATATGATATCACAGCAGCCTCCACAGACTTAGATCTCATGCAGGCAAGTAATTTATTTTCATTTACCTCCTGCCTGAAAGGTTATTTCGCTGATTAATCTACACAGGCAGGTTCATTCCTGTCTCTCCAAACCCGATAAAACTCTTAGTGACACTCCTAATCAATACAAAAGAATTCCAATTTACTTTTCAATGTTGGCCACTTACGTGCAAAAATTCTCTTTCTCCATAAACCCAAGTTTTATATATGTAGCAACAAGAGTCAGAAAACTCCTCTCTGGTGTATTAATCAAACTCAGCCACATATCAGCCATTACTGAGCTTCAGTGCAAAACCCCCAAAAAGCTGACAGTATTCTGTTTGCTGTTGGAACACTGGATGGCATCACCCTGTCTCAGTACCTTGGTTTCAATTTACTGATAGATTATTCAGCTGACAAGTACAGACTTTGCCTACAATGTGAAATGCTTTGTGCTTGACAGCTCTATTGATTATGACAACGAAAAATAAATAATAAGAACAATCATTTCAACAATTCTTTTAATAGAGCTTGTCCCTCTCAATAGCAAACATCAATGAGACAAAATAATTCCCAGCAGTTGGTGCAGACTTTGCTTTGTGTTTTGTAAATTATCCCCTGACTTTTCAACAAATATTTGAGAAAGACAAGATTTATAAGGATAGATATTAATGGTCTTCAACCAGCTTTACAAAATAATTGAAAGGGATTTTTGCCTGATTTCCATGATGACAGCAGGCATTTACTCCACCAGCTTAATCCCACGAATTAATGCAGTGTGCAAAACTGCAGAGGTAAGGCCATGGGGGTCTGGGCAGGAGGGGGACTTGGAAGTGTAGGGGAGCCGTTTTCTGAACAAGAAAATCATGAAGAAACTCTAGTGACTGGAAGTATAAAAATATATCTACACAACTCTGTATTTTCAACAAAAACAGTCCATTAAATATATAAAGTCTCAAAGAAAAAATGTGTCTTAATCATTTTGCTGCCTTCCTCACAACCTCTGAGAGAATTTTTCAAAAGCAGAATAAAGGAAGATACTCTTTTAAGGAAAGCACCCTTTTTAATATATTGTATCCAGTTGTCACACCTTCAGCTTTACAGATAGTTAAATTTACTGATTCTTAAGAAGTTCCTGTGAAACTCAGCTTCTTAAATTGGGAAGGGAATAAATATGTCTAATGCTCTGTGCAATCAGAATACATTTATTTGACATTCAATATAAGCACCACACACAATATTTTAATAATTTAAGCAATCTTCTCTTGCAATTTGCTGGCTCCATAATAGCTAAAGGGCAGGTCTAACATTTAAGTGTTGAAAGGGACTCAGCCAAGTTAAACATTATAATTTTTTTAAATACAGTAAAAATGCGTTTTAATGCCATTTATGGCACTAATTAAAAATTTTGTGAGTTAACACGTTTATGTGGAGAGATACACTTTTGATCAATCTGCTGGCAAATTTGTTCATATTTCCACCTCACAATGTGACTCCTACCCCTCCCAAAATATTGGGAGATTATTGCTTTAAATGAGTGCTAAGCAACCATGACAGTGCTCTGTTGGCAGAGAAAATCATGGTTCTTGTGCCAGCTCCCAGAACATCATGTTTATGGCTTTGCAAATTTACTCACATATAACACATACAACATCTGAACTACTTGAGAAGAAATTCCCAGATTTCTCATTGCAACCAAGTACTACAAGCTGCTACAAAGTACTACTACATTAAAGATAAAGATAAAATGCTTAATACAGATAGAAAAAGCATTGCCTCCTAAAAGGAGATTTTAAACTACAGACTCTTGCAAAAGCAAGACTCCTAATGCCATACTATAAACTCACTGGGATTCAGTTCTGCCTACTATTTGCCTACCAAGACAAAATCTTGGAGAAATATAGTGTTGTATACAGAGAAAACAGACACTTGAAACATTTAATCTTCATATTTTCCTCATGTGAACCCCAAGGATCTCATTATTCACTGATCAACTAGCAGAAACTATAATCTATTAACCTCCTAAAACCTGAAATGGAAACTGGAATGTTTTTTGCAATAACTGTTTACAAAAACATACAAAAAGTTACTGGACATCATAACTACCCTGTCTTTACTCATAACTTGTAGTCCCCTTTCTCCCATCATACCTGCATCAAAGGAATTTTTATACCTGTTATTTCTAAAAGGAGATCCCTTTGTAGTTATCAGTCACATTGCCAGAGATGTGCTCAGCTGGCACAACTTCTCCCATAGTCAAGTTGTCTATGAGGAATTGACTATTAAGGGGTTCACCTTCTGAATAAGACTCTTAGGTTCAAATGGACAAATGAAAATCACTACTTCCTTTTTTTTCTTTCTTGCACATACAAGCTTACTATGAAATACAAGCAATTTGTAAATATTATCATCTAAAGTAATTAATTATCACTATTTATTTATTTTCATTTGAGTGCAAAAGTCAGTTTGCCAGTTGAAGGAAAAGCAAATGCAGAGCAAAAGCAATGCCAGAGGATGCCCTTGAAAAACAAAGGGTGATCCTCATTAATATGCTTGCAAAATTCTCATTCCAAAACAGGCTTTCACACTTCTATCAATTTAAGTCCTGCATACTACCTTTTCCTACCCTGTTTATTTGTCTTTCCCAGCTCAAGTACTTGCAAAAGTTAATTAAAAAAACAAAGGGAAGAACAAACCAAGCCTGCTAGCAAATATTAATTCAGTTCTGGGGAGGGGTGACTAGTGATATCACATTAGTGTTTGGCGGGTCCTTCTGCCCTTGCTAATGATAACCCCAATTGTCCTCTTGCCAAAATCCAGTTTGCCTTTTCCTTCTGCACAATAAAAAGAAACTGAGAGAACTTCCACCAGGAAATACACAATCATCAGGAAAGCCTGAGAACACCAGCTTCACTTGGTGGCAGGTGAGACCTGCAACCCACAATTACCAGCTGGAGCTGCAACTGTAATCTCACAGGAAAATCAGCCAGGAATTCCTGAGCTAACAGCATCTGCTCAAGAGATTGTAATCAGCTGCCAAAAAAATGACAGAAAATCATGGGAGTCCCAAATATTTTGAGAGATCTTCCATGTAAGTCTATAATCATTAGCTGTTAACCTAGAGCTCTTGATCCAAAAGAAAAAAGGTGTGGAATACTGCCCAAAATTAGTAAGTTTAGTGATCTTAAAATATTTATTATGGGTCCCATAATCACATCACATGGGGAAGGAGTGACATACTATTTCTTTTAATTTTTTACTGCTTGTCTTTCTTCCTGTTCTGTAAATTTATATATTGTTTTGCTCTATTTTTGGGTTGAGTGGAGTAGAGATTGCTTCCTCATGTTTTTATATAGCACAAATTACACAGAGGTTCTAAAGGTTAAAATGCAGATGCCTCAGGCTTACCAGTAATAACAGCCATCTTAAAATCCATTAAATGCATTTTGTAATCACACCAACTGTTACTGGAATGATTAACATGATGCATGGATACTGAAAATCTACTGTCTCTTCCCTCTGAGATTGCTTTTCCAAACACCACTAGGAAAAATTAGCTCACAGTACTGCTGCTGGTCTTTGCTATTATCTTACAAAAGATTACATTTCCTATGTTTTTAACTAAAAACTTTTCTTACACACATATGATCAAAATCTGAACTACAAAGAAATATCTCAGCTACAATATTCAACCAAAACTGCAGTTTTGATGTAGGACAGATTAAAATAACCAGAAATAATGCACTGGAGCTTGCCCAGTACTAAACAAACAAAGGGAGAATATACTGATATGAAACCCTAAAATGAAGCACTGATTCTGTAGATAAGGCAAATAATTTAAAAGCAAATTGAGTTCTCCTTTCCCCAAACCATTCTGCCTGTGCATCTTTCCTCCAGCTCTCAAAATGAGTGTATCAGTCTGGGGTTGTTTGGTGGGGATTTTCTTTCTATTTGTTATTCATCTTACTCTAAGCTCATATCATATTCTGTATATTACCCTCCATTTACCCAGAAGATACTCAACTAGAACCTTGGATTTACAGTGTTTAGAGTAACATAAACACAGCACAGAAGAAGAACTATTAGTCTTCTCCCCAGATTACCTAGAAAACTTGGGGGTTACGTGGAAACCTTTCTATCTTTTGATGTACAAGTCCTCAATTTCCCAAGTTCCCAATCTCAGCTTTTCCAATATAAATGCTTAGTGCTGAAGAAAATTGAAATAGACAACAGTATGTGTAAAATTAATGTAACTATGACATCTTGGTGAAAGTCTGAATTATGATATATTAGCAGGTGTTCTAGCTGCATGAAACCATGTTATTATGATGTCAAACAGTACATGTATGTAATGAGGTGGTAAAAATTACCAGGGAGGTTTGAGAGAATAAAAAACCCAACATCACTGTGCCTGGTTGGTAATCCACATAAAGGCACTGCTTTACTTAGAAGTTTTACCTACAACTTAAAAGTATGCCTAAGGAAAGAATTAAGAGCAAAATGGAGAGGAAGACAGATCACACAGTTTAATAAAATGTTTGGATTAACTGTTGCAATTGAAGCAATTATTTTAAGATGTCCTTGATTTGTGAGTACTCCCAAAATTCATTTTTAACTGATTTCTGCAATCAAGGCTCCACAGATTCTCTAACAATTTTCAGGCAGAGCGCTCTGGTGCCTCTTCACAAGTTCACTTTTAAACTGATCACCAGATTTTGAAACAGAAGCTCATTTTTTTTGCCACCTCTCTCAGCTAAGATGACTGCAAATCGTTGCCAAGCTCTCGGGGAATTTAATCTAGGTTTTATTTTATTTATTTCCACTACCACGGAGGAGTGACTTTAATGGCTGAGAGGCAAAGGGATTTTTTGGATGGAAATATTGTCACAGGCTTATGTATAGAAAGTTGGCCAGGAGCTGCAAGATTAAAAATTGCTGCTTTAACTTCTAAGTAAATGCTGCAAAGTATTATTTGTGAAATTGATTTCTTAATCTCTCCTCCCCAGTAAATGTTCTCTGAATTGACTTCCACACTAAAAATTAATCTACGGGGCTTTAAGCAGTGAAAGAAAAGGACAACAAAAACACAACATTACACTAAGGACATAAATGAGGTGGAATAAACTCAATATGTGTTATTTTATTTTGCAATCATTATCTAGTGTAATTTTCCTTTAAAGAAAAAATTAACTACCAAAATGTGTAACATTAAGATAATGCCACTCCTATAACACACCCTGTGCATTCTGAAGGCACTGACAAACCTACACCTGCCATTAAAACAAATAACAATCAATAGAACAGGGGGATTGCATTTTCCTGATCCATCTTGTAATAAAAAGTTAACTTGCTCTATTCCAGAGGAAGTTTACAAATACAGCAATATAATTCCCCTGTAGTTCAGATATGAGAGCATTTTTGCAAAATGTAGTTGTACAAGTATTAACAAAGAATACCCCAAAATTAAAAGACATCAATAATATGAAAGAAAGGAAAATAAAGGTAAGGTTCTAAATGGTACCTTGATAACAGAGCAAAACAACACGAATACATTTAGGAATAAAATATTCTGAACTCTCTTTACAAAAGTCCTGAAATGACTACTAGGCTGCAGAAATTGTCATGGTTTTCTTGGTAGAACACTGACAAAAGATCAAAGGTCCACTGCTTGCTTGCTACACAAAAAATAAAAATTATTTCATAACTATGCTGGTTCTACAGATTTAAATACTAGCATCGAATTTAGGAAAATTAAAACTTAACACCAACTTGCAGAAAAGCATACAGATTTTTAGTTGTATGTTGGTTTGGTTTTTTTTAATTAGCATCTTAGTTTGTAAATCTTGATAGAATCTTATGTAGGTTAACCTCTAAATATCAAGCATTGGAATGAAGCCTATGGAAATCAATCTTTTGGCTGTGTTTCCTGAAACACCTGTGGCTTTAAGCCCAAGAAGTCTGACTTTTAACTACCCATTTTTACTAGCATAGTCCTACTTTTAGAGACAAACACATTCTTATCAATATCTGTTAGCAGGAATCAGTTACAAAGAGATTAGCCAGCGTTTGGGGCATCTTTTCTGTCAACTTCTTCCCTTATTAACATTTTGCATATTAGGATACATGAAAGCTTTGAGTGTGATATTACATCACAATGACAGCTTACTGTAAGAGTAATAACTGAGTTCTCTTTGTAGCCACGTTCTCAGTGCCAGGCCATGAGCTAAAGGGAACTCTGGAAGCTTCCTGGAGAATGAAAGGACTCACATCACTGTTACTACATTAAACAGCTTTGCTACAAATCCAGAGCTTTGAAGTTCTCACTGCAAAACATCTGCCCTTGATTCAGCAGCTGCAAATCCTTTGACTCTGCACACAAACCTCTCAGTCAACCTTGTCAAGTTACCTATATTTTGACACTGCACAGAGTCTAATAGAGATTTCCAAGCCTGCCATGTAATACAATCTGAGCTGTTGGCAGCTCCAACTGACTTCACATGCCTTGTCCTTCTGATCTCTGCTGCTAACAATACTTTGTCAACAGATGTCATCACATGTAATTGTCAAGAAGAGCCAACACATGTTGTTCAGTTCATGGATTCCCTTCCAAAGATATACAGCATGCACATTATAGCCATTCAGGCACTCTTAAGTGTTGCTCTGTAAATTTGCTGCAGTGCTCACTTTTAAAACAAACTGATGCAACTTGCTTATGGAAAGGGATTTAATCGAAAAAGGAAAAAAAAATGCCCCTAAAATTGACACTGTTCCTTCCTACCTGCCCATGAGTAGAGCACAATCCTTTGGCAGCTGGAGAAGGTGATCTCTCTCATATCCCTAACTAAAGTCTTTGGCAGTTTAACTATAGCATTAGCATTAAACCACCGAGGTTCGTGGCAAGCTGAAATCCACTATGGATGAGACTGCAGAAACCCACAACTCAATTAACCTGTAAGTTACTTCAAGGGATAAAATATATCCCTTGTATATGTAAAAATAATGCTACCAAGTGCTTTTGAAAAAAGGGCCATTTAGCTCAGATTTAGACAGGTACCATTTTGGAAAGAACAAAAGGCATTAAAAGTAGAAGAACACTAAAAATACACAGCCTGTAAAATCAAATTAAAAAATAAAAAGAACTCAGATCATTACTTTAGCCATCAGGCAGACCTACAGTACCATATTCTCAGCGTGAATCTGTTCGTTAAATACACATATATACACACACACACACATATATACACATGATTTCCTATGCTGACAGATGCTATAAAAGTTCTTGTAAAAATCTCCTAAATACAGCAGATTTGTTTCCCAACTATATTGTTACACTGCTTATATGAGGAGAGGGAGATAAAGAGTATCAAGCATGAACTTTCAGGTCTTACAGCTCCCAAGACTTTAGTTTCTATTCCTGTTACTCATGACAGCACTGAAATTGCATCTGCCAGAGTGATTACATGTTTTTCCTGAATTGCTTTAAAATCTGAGTCTCACACATGCACCAGGGTTCACTTAAGGTTCCCATTCTTCTTGCAAGTGACCACATCAAAGCTTTTGTCTATAACCAATTTTCTGTTACCCTAGAATAGTAAATATTCCCCAGTATTTAAAAAGCTTTACAGAACTAATTTGATTACTCATGCATGTATGCATTCTAGTCACCAATTAAATATCTTTTGACTGCTTCAACCATTTCTTCACAAAGCTCCAGACAGCTTCAAATTAAACCCAAGAGTTTGAGAAAATGGAGAAATAGATCACTGTGATGTGATATGGGATCACTTTGCTTCCTGTGAGAAGTGCTAGGGAACAGTTGGAAAAGCTAGGAAAACCAAAAGAAATGTCAGAAGATAAGATCAGTGAGGCAGTCTGGGAAAGACAATGGCAATGAAAACACTTGACTGGAAAACACTGGGAGGTGCTGGACATTTTGGGCCATTTGACATTCAGCCTTGGCCACCACAGCCTGCTTCTCCTATAACATACCCTAAATTGAGTGGATCCTTAAGGACAAGGATCTCATCTGATTCCTCAACTCTTTTTAACATTTTCCTTTCCTTTTTTTCTGTTACAAAAGATGTAGCCCAAGATAACAGGATATACCTGAAAAGTGAAAAACCCAGAAGAAAAACAGTGCATTTCTGTTCAAGCCCTTTTTCCCCCTCACTTGCACCGTAATGGTAATTTTTTTGTAGTACTAATGAAGAAAGAGAAAACCGTGGTTTTTTAAAGGTGACAAGGCCTATCATATGAAAAAAAGTAGAGTTGAAAAGGGGATTTGCTCCAGGTAAGAAACATTATGTTGACTGAAATGTGAGAGCACAACTTAATAATCTGAACTGGCAAAATCCTGAAAATTCTTGTAGCTGTCTCATGGCTTAGGGGAAAAAAAAAACTACCATGAAATTCAATTGGTTTTTGACCTAAAACCTCGAAGGAAATCAAAGGTTAAGTACTGTCAGTATCATGTAAGCCCAAAACTAAATCAACTTTTTTTAATAGCTGTCTGTTCTCTTCACAAGCTCCCAGTTAATTCTTTTTCTAAATCATGTTTTAGAAGGTCTAACCTTATACTTAGTGCAAACCACCAGCTAAGGACACTACCTGTCAAGTACTCCTGTAAATTCTGTGCAAAGACCTTGTGAAAAACAAAGAAATCAATCAGCTAAATAATTAAGCAAAACAGTTTATAACAACCATAGCAGTTTATAGGTGTTATACCTATAAACTTTAAATTTCCCAATAACCCACATTTTGGGATGTTTTATTTCATATTATGTATCACCTGGGAAAAATAAAGTCTTTTTTAAACATGGAACAAAATGTTCCTCTAAAATACCTACTGATTCTTAGTGTCTGAGCACTCCTAGTTTATAAAGACTGGAGATCAGACTTTCCCCACTCCTTCTGATGTTTTCCTAGCACAAACTCTTTCCTTTGGGTTGTCATTAATCCCACCCTGCCTGATGTCACCTTCCCTGATTTTGGCTAGAGCACTCCAAGAACTGAAGAGGAGACAATCACAGTTCTGGATCTGGATGCTCCAAATCCATCAAGCATATGTATTGAGATCTGTGAGGATGACAAATTAATATTGCACTTCTATAAATATGTATTCAGCATTTCTGGAGCAGCAGCAGCAGCACACTGTGGTTCTCTAAGTAGCCCCAAGAGACGTGGTAACAACTTCTGGGTAGTAAAAGAAAATTACCACAGCTCACTTATCAAACCTTGTATAAACACTGTAGGTCTGACAAGATTTTTTTTGTCTTCTGATGCCACTGCTAACATAGATGAGTTTTGTGTACTTTTGCTATAGTGTAAATTCACTTTAGTAAAGATGAGAATAGCAATGAAGAGAATAATTAAAATTTTTTTACATCAAAACCAGATTTATTTCGGCTCTGTTTAAATTCACTTAGGAGAATAAGCAGCACAGATTTTTGCTTTATACAGTGGTCATTGACTAGGAAGAACCCCAAAATGCTGCATTATATACTTAATCACTATAACTTTAATGTACAGAACAGATACAGCATGTCTACAACCTCAACAGTGTCTCTAGAGAGTCAAAGGAGTCTCTAGAGAACTGTGGTTACCTGTAATAAATACCAGAATTTTATGACAGAAAATATTCTTCATGTAAGAGTATAAATAAATGTATCTAATGAGCTCACCTTATGTATCAGCATGTCAAGTTAACATTGATTTCCTAACCTGCCATCATAACAAATTTCAAGTTGTAAACAAAGAACTGAGGAGGGGTTGCTATTCTTTTCTGGGGTAGTGCAAAGATGTAAAATGTTTCCCTTCTCACACTGACAATACTAAATTAACTGGCATAAATACTGACAATACATAAATTAACAGGCAATATACCACTTAATCTTCTTAAACTGTGGTTAATGTTATACATATCCATCCCCTTTTAAATACCTTTCCTTCTCCTATTTTGTGGCCAAACTATGGATGTACATATTTGTCTGAATACAATGGCCTAAACTTCTGCTCTCTGTTTATCTGGGCCTCTGATATCTTTGCATTTCTCACAAAGAACATTTTAGGGCTTAGCTTGTTTCTGCTGCATCTACCATGTTTCTGTTCATCTTTCCATTCAACCTTCACTTCTCTTTCCAATGTATTTTTAGAGACGTGGATGTAAAGAATTTCTTTCTGTTTTTAATGTGCTTCTACATTGCTGCCTTTGAACGGACTGAATTTATGTTAGAGAATCCCTCAGGAGTTACATAATGACCATGCCATGTTTCCATCATGATTCCCTCCCCATGTTGTTCCCCATGTTGGGGAGTTTCAGACCCCCCAAGTCCAGGTGGAGTCCCTTTGTGCTGGCAGGTCCGAGTCCCCTGCATCGCTCCGAGGTGCCGATCGCGTTTCTCTCTCCCCATCAGCGTCTGATGTACAAACCAGCATCCCTCAGACACTGAGTGGGGGCTGGAAAGGATCTGGCAGCTGGTGTGAGTGGGAGTAAGCAGCCTAAGGACAGTGTGCAGAACGCAGGAATGAATGACACTTCCATTTTTATCAGAAACTGAGCCTGGGCTTGCTAAAGAACCTGATCTGCTGCTTGAAATTGTATTTCTCACCTGCAATTCTTTCTTATTGCTACTTTCGGCCCTGATGTGAATTGAAATGCAGTACAAATGGGGCTCATTAATATCTGAAAAAGGAGGGCAAGTTATCACCCTAAAGAGCCTCATCATTCTTTTTGACTGAAGTCTGAAACTGATTTAGAGCTGAGTAGCTGTGAACCTTCTTTGCTTTACTCGTGTTCAGTGACTACCTACAGAATGCATAAGATTTTAAACACATACACTCATGTGCATACACTGAAATCTAGAGAGAGTATGTATTATATGCCGAAAGTCTCAGTTTAACATAAATCCCCAATAGAAAAAAAAATTTGAATCACAAATATACTACTAGAATCATTAATATATATGTTGTATTTCAAAGAATGAGACTTTAAATAGAATAACATACATAGATATTAATGATCTATTAAATAAACTTGCAAATGGGGAAAAAAAATCTCTTCTAAGTAAAGATTTGTTTATGCAGCATAGAACATTGGAGCCTCTAAGGTACCAATAATCTTCAAATCCTATTGACCAGAATAAATTCAGAATGACAAAACATTCCTTTTGTACTACTGGAAGGAGTTTTGCAGATAAAATTTTTGGTTCTCTCTCTCTGATTAATATAGATAACTAATTAAGGGAATATTATCTGTTAATTCAGAACATTAACACTTAATTATGATGAGCAGCTATCAAAATTACTTGCCTATTACTACAGGGTGCTCCTGACGACATTCCATTTTGCTTTAAAAGGACCTTCAGTTAGTGTCCCCTGAAACCATGAAGAAACATATTTGGTAAAAGCCTAAATATAACTGAGTGCAGATCTTGCTGCTGTACACGTGGGTCTGATCTGAGCACTCTCCAGCTCGAGTAGTCTCTCATTATGGTCTGTATGTAGCAGCTCTCCTCAGCTGCTAAAATACATATTTCAGGACAGACTGCTGCAGTTTCATATTGAAAGCAATTCTTTAGTATAAAAATCATTTATCAAAGGTGCCCCATTTAAAATAATTCCATTTCTACTCCTGTTGAGAAAAGAGGTGGAGGAAAGAGGGTAATCTACAACATGACCACTGGGGGTCATTCATTTTACACAAATATTCCAGTATGGTAAAGTATCTACTGGTTTTTAGTAGGAATAATGGCTTGACAGAAGTAATTATTTCTGAAGATAAAAACATTCAAAGATAAATATTCAGAGATATTAACCACCTCTATTCTCCAATTTTAAATGTAAATGGGAAAAATTAATTATTCAGAGAGCTAGTCAGAAAAATATCAAGAAACTGAAAAAGACGAACACAACATACAATATCCATACAGAAAAAGAAATTTAAAACCCCAAACAACACTTGTTTCAGATTTTCTGTTATGTTTTTAAGGGGACTAAGAGGAAATTGCAACTGTTCTCACACAGATTATGAAAAATGAAACACTGTGAACTCTGATTTACCTACTATGTTTGCTTTTATCAGATGGTCGACAGTGCTCCTAAACACTATACATGGAAGTCTCAATGAAAACAGACCTGAATGCTAACACTGACAGAAAACCTAACACTGGACTCATGAAAGTGTCTGTGCTGAATAAAACCCAATACAATCCTTAGCAGCATAAATCCTATATACATGGTTTGACAGTCAACCATGAATAGGACTTAATAATCAAACTGTTGTTTAAAAATTAAGCAAATGTAATATCCTCACTAAAGACTGAAAAATCTTAAACTATGAAAACAGATACAGGATAGCTGCATCTAACATCTAAAATTTTCAGAAGTTCAGGAAGAAGCTCGTTTTATCTTACAGATAAGCTTTATTTATATAGACTCTTACATGTATTCACTTAAGAAAATGAAGCACACTAAAATCTGGGCTTTTTCAGTGTGAAGTTACCAGTCATACACTGACAATACATGACATGGATTTCATTTTTCCAGTTACCTACTAGTCAACCAGTACCTGCATATGCAAACAGATCACTAGACATACTTACTAAAAATTAATTTTAAAACTCTAATATTTTGTCCAGCATAATGGTTCCACTAGATACTCTGGCTGCTGATTTCTGGTCAAGAAGTCATGTGCTTACATAAAAAGACCTGTCCTCCACTTCAGTTTCTATTTTGGCTCATTACTAGCTCCAATTTATTACTTTTCATTCTCTCCCAGGCAACCCTACTTTCCTATAGGGACACTAATTACTATTAAGAGCACATAAACAAATTCAGTATAAAGATAATAATATAGTTAAAAAAAAATCACCTCTCTAAAATTACAGGGTTTATACACTGTACCAACAGATTTACTCCCACATAAGCACAATAAACCTAATAAGCAGTGACACGAACACAAAAACAAGCCCAATCAGCTACATACAACCCACAGCCTTTAGACTCCTCCTCTCTCCCATCTTCAACATTCCAAAATTACTTTTGCTACAGATTCTTTTTTTTCTTTTTCTTTCTTTTGAGTCATCTTCAAGCCCTGAAATCTCAACAGGCATTTTAGACTTGGCAAGACAATTTTTTCCTTTGCCAAAAGAGGAGGAAGTTCATACAGCAATACCCCCAGAAATCAAACACAGATATTTTATAGTGGGAAGAATCACTCCCTGTCTTTCTTTACATTTCCTGGCATGCTCATTTTCATTGGTTTTAGTCAATTAAGCTGAGTTGCTCATTTTAGAAGCAATTATTTTTTTATTTGCTTTAGAAGCAAATAATTTCCACTGGGAAAAATATTAAAAATTTTGAAAATCAACCTGTACCTTCTGTGTAAGGTATCTTTAGCAAAAAAAATGATCCCAACACCCTTGGTTTAGTGATAACAAATAATGCCTCAGCAACACCACCTCTTTTAATAATTTTTTTGAGAATGCTACAACCTCAAACTAAATCTCATAATAAGACTATGATGTATATCTTTTCATCCACAAAGTTATTACTGTGCCTTCTAAACCTGTATCACAATCTGCCAATTTATTTAATTTCTGGAAAACTGAGATCATGAGTGACATGAATATGAACTGCTTTGAGAAGAAATGAAAAAGCAGCAATCTCAATAAAAAGAAATTGCATCTGACAGGACACCCTTTATAAAGGGGAAACTATCTGAAGCTTGATAAAGAAATTAGAAAGGAAGAACCTCGCCCCCACACTTATCACATTGCAAATCTCTTTACATTTATGATACTCCAGGAAGACATGGAGCAAAATCAGAATTCAGATGTCTTCAAAATATTCTGCTCACTGTAGTTAAAATGTGCCACATTGTCATGTACCTCATGTAAATTATACCTTTATAGAAAGACAATCTGTTGTAGATTAGTTACTTGAATTTTGATTTTAATTAATTTTGCAAGTGATATATGCCTGACATTGCTGGACTCAGGAAAACTTAGGTCTCTTGTTACTTCATAGTAAAAAAGAAGTAGTCATTAATCATTTTTCAAAAACCAAGAAGCTTCAGATAATCAAGGTCACAGACTTATGTGACTAATTCTAAAGCACCGTGTGAGGCAGAGAGTAGAGGATGATTAAAAGTAATGAAATCTCAGAAGGAAAAAACAAATCCTATAAAAATCATGTCCAAATTACCATTTTTGACAAAGAAATACAAAGTGCAACCAAATGGCTAAGAAAAGGGGAAGGTGGGAGACACAGTGCAACATCTGGCAGAGATCAAAACCACTGCAGTTTTTCAGGAAATAGATGCTTGTCACAGACACTTCCTCTCAAGCCACTTTTCAAGAGATCAAAAAAACCTTTTTTCTGTCCTATCTCCTACTGTATCATATACAGCAATATAAGAGAGGTATTAATCTACAGAGTTCAAATGAGGGTAACAGAGATGGTGAAGGGATTGAGAGGAGGCTGAATGAGGAGCAGCTGAGGGCACTTGGTCTGTTCAGCCTGGACAAGAGGAGACTGAGAGGAGCCCTCACTGCAGTTGCAGCTTCCTCAGGAGGGGCAGAGGAGGGGCAGGCACTGATCTCTGCTCTGTGCTGACAGTGACAGGACTGAGGGAATGGCCTGGAGCTGAGGCAGGAGAGGCTTAGGTTGGATATCAGGGAAAGGCTCCTCACCACAGGGTGGTTGGGCACTGGAACAGCTCCCCAGGGAAGTGGTCACAGCATCAGCCTGACAGAGCTCAAGCAGTGTTTGGACAATGCTCTCGGGCACAGGGTGTGACTCTTGGGGATGGTTCTGAGCAGGGCCACGAGTTGGACTCCATGATCCTCATGGGTCTCTTCCAAGCCAGCACAGTCTGAGATCCTGTGACTGTTCTGTGTAATTCACTATTTCACGTGACAGTAACTAGTGCTGGATGGTGCTGTGTTACTGCACAGTGCTCACAGCAAGATCTGAAATACTTTCATACTTCTTTTGAATTCATTTTCGTAGTGACAAAGTCAAGGAAAGTTCCATATCACCCCGCTCCC
>VZRX01010212.1:79621-163908 GCA_013398075.1 Notiomystis cincta
AAAAAAAGCAGCAATGCCTGATATGCATGCACTGTCACGAGGAGGAATATAAATTAGACTCCCTATGGCTCCTTGGGAAGTCCCAGCCTAACTAGTGCCTGAGTAAGCAAAGGAAGGGAACTTTGGCTTCACTGACTCATGTCAAGATGTTCCAGTGATTTTTCTGTTGCTGTTGTTGTTCTCATTTTTAATCTAAACATAATAAAAACACCTAAACCACAAGTATTTCTGTATTGATATGAATTCATTTCCTATTTACTGCATACCTTTTTCCATATTGTGTTATTTCATCCAGCAACATCCAGTTATAGCAATAAATAAGTCTCATTGTAAGCTCTCACTGCATTACAGAAACTAAGAGAGAAGAGGTTTTCCTTTTTCATACAAGCCATCACTGAATACAATATGAGATGTAGTCCAGTGAATATAAACCATATTGTTTGGAAAACTTTTGCCATGTGGGTTGGTTTTTGGGGGGTGGGTTTTTGGGTGTTGTTGGTTTTTCTTTCTCCAAACACTGTTGCTAAGACACAGGGTTGTGAATGGTGACAGGATATATTTTCCAGGACATAAATGGCAATGAGTCCATATTCCATTTAAACTCCTGAATGCCTTAAGCAGGAGGGAGGTACTTGTGTCTGCTTTCTGTCAACTTAATATTTTAAACAAAGATGTGCAGGATTAGTGGGCTTTGAAATGGAGTTAAAGGATTTTTCTAGTGCATTGATACAGTTTTAGGTAGGTATGGTAACACTGAAACACTAATAAAATGCAGGTGGAATAAATACTTCTCAAAACAGACTAGAAAATGGAATTCTTTAGAAAAATGTATGTCATTTCTGTAATAGATGTCAACTTCAATATTTGGGTTTATTTTATCCATTTATCCTTCCTATTTACAGGCAGTAGCAAACTAATGGTAGCACTGTGAAAATGTCCAGAAGAAACAGAAACACATTTTTTTTGTTCTATTCATCAAAGACTTTTTCTTAATATTCTGTGCATCATAGGAGCTGTGAGACAAACTGAGAGAACAAAAAGAATATATGAGCCACTACAGCAGTGTGCTGATTTCTGTGCACAGACTATGCAGATCTATTCAAGTTTTAAGAAACCACTCTCAGAGTGGTTATTTCTATGCAGACACACAAAAATACAGTATTATGCAATATATGCTAACCAGCACATCTAATATGTGAGCATGGATACAGCTATCACTGAAGACAGGTTTCACCAGTTGGAAAGAAATTAAATTCTGGGCATCAGTTCAAATAATACATTGCTTCTGCAATGAGAACTGAAGGAAAAGTTTTCTTCGTGACTAATAGCACGATATTATTTTTGTGTTGGCTAAACGAGCAGCAGTAAAACCAGACAGCACCACGTTAATTTTGCCTTTCATAAACAGCTATCATGCTTTTCATAAATAACTAGAGGACAGCAAGAAAATGCAGGTATTCATTGAAATGAAGCACTCAAAAATCACTGAAAATTTAATGTCCAGTAGTACCAAATAGGGACTGCAAAACACTTGAACTGAAATGTCAGATATAAAATAAAACTACCAAAGAGTTCAAGGGGGAGAAAAACAAAAAGCAAACTTCTGCAATGGTTCAGTCTAAAAGCTTGTACTATTTTTAAAAACTAAAAATGAGCTTAATAAATTAATACCAAAAAAGGGACATTAAAATGTGATTTTAACATGTCTAGAAATATCTCTACAAAACATTAGTGGAAAGATCACTAACAGGAAAATAAAAGAAGTAAATGGAAGATGAAACCAAATATTTAGATTGAAAGCTAAGACACATTTTTTAAAAGCAAGATCAGTTCACCACCACAATTAGTTCTCCAGACAGATGGAAAAATTGGTACCACATCATATCTTTAAAATGAAGTCTAAATATCTGTCTGATCAGAAGGTATTGGTTTAAAGTAAAATACTGTATAAACTGCTATATTAAGAAATGTGACAAAATGACCACAATAGGCCCTTTGGTTTAAATTCCAGAACCAGTGGTATTTCACAATCTCCTCTAGTCTTTTCCCCAGTCTACAACCACAGTAATTAAAAAAATAAACTAAGAAATCCTTAACCTAAGATATCATAATGTCTTCATGTGCATCTAAGAACTAAATTTAAAAAGTGAAATATGTCCTAGTCTTATAATAGGTAAGTAATCACCAATAGTGGTTCAGGAAAAATTTAAATTTTAGCTTTATTTAATCTTTATAAAATTTCCAAAATCAATAAACAATAGAATCCATTTCAACTGATGTTTCCTTCATTTAGCATTCACAATTCAAAGAATATCTCTGGTACCCTGTTGCAATTTAATTTTAATTAAGGCAAACCAAGACAATCCTGAAACCACTTTCAGTCTTTTCCATTTCTGCTTTTATTCTATTCCTTTAATTTTACACAAAATGTTTGCAATGTTTCAGGTCTACAGGAAAAGTTTAATACTACAAAGTTATAATGTGACTTCATGCAGTCACTGATAATCTGATACTAAGAATAGAAATTTTTTTATTCATTGACTTTGATACAAGTTTATCAGTCCTAATTCTCACTTGAATTTCACTGTATCAACATAATGTAAGTCACTGAAACCAAATTTCAAATATAAAATGGGAGAAATTTTAGCTTACCATTAAATTATAAAAGACCTTTGCAAGAATTTAGGTATTAGTACTACCGAGAAAGATTATTTGCAGTGATGAACAGATATTCTGTAAATAATAGTATAGCCACTGTTGATATCAGTATCTACCTCTAGTTTTAAAATCTAAGTGACCCATGAGCGTTGTGAGTAAGGACTGTGATAGCAAACTACCCATCAGTTATCTGAGTTCAGATATATTACGTCACCTTTTACTCAGAATTAACACTATTTAACAGTATAAATATAAATAATATCCAAAGATACTTCACATAATCCATATAATGTTATTCTTATAATTCAAATTTTTCATGGGAATAGATAGAAACTGAAAAAAATTTGGTTGAAAAACTATCTTTTTGAGCAGAGATGGAGTATAATTAAGGCAAATTAAAATAATTACATGAAAAGAGAAAATTCCTTTGTTTTGAGAAAATATTAGACTCAGAATGGTAACAACAACACCACATATGGCTGAGGCAGTATCTTTTAGGGCTGTTAGCATGAGACTTATATTTCTTAATGAATCTAAAGGTATCACAGTCTCCAGCAAACTCAAGCCACTTCCTGAATTGTAAGAAGTGATTACTTTATGAATGTTGCAAAGAAACCAGCTTGCACAAAATTCACTATTTCTAATGCTTTTCAAGGTAGAGAACCTGTGAGAAAAACAAATTGCAAATCTCTAAGAAAAACCATTGCAGCAATATGGTTTTATGCACCATAAAATTGTTCCACTCAGGGGGCTGGCCCCCAGTTTTGAGGCCAAATAATTGCCATCAGTAGCAGATGAATAAATATACCACGAGCTACAAATCTGGCTAAAGAAGCACCTGCTCCCCTCCCTGTAATTGCACTAGATTTGATAAGAGCAATAAAAACTTTATGAATGTTCAAGTGAGCCAGATCTACTACAATGCCACAAATTGCCATTTTAATATTAATCACATCTGAATTTAATACTTTCTCCTACTGAGGCTTGTCTGGTGCTGAACATCACTGTTCCTGTGCAGCATCATTTCTGTGCCTCACAAAAAAAAGGACAACAATATTGTAATGCTCCATTACAATTTTTCTTCTGTACACAGTAATTAGTCCTCACAATTACCCTTATGAAGCTGGTGTTCTGTCAGGTGTTTGAGGATTTAGAAAAGCAAACAATAAAAAAAGGACAGGGGTTGGCACAGCAGAAAGGTGAGATATGGGATAGTGATGCTTGCTACATTACACCAGGGATCTGTAAAAGGCTCAAAATGTTCACCAAGTACAAGGAAAGGAGGAAAGCCTGCAGGTATTCATGTTCACAGATCTGGGAATTCCCTTTTCCTTTTTCAGTATTGTTGGGTTCCAGCTCTGGTGTTTACTGAAGAGAGAGAGCTCTTTTCCTCCTGGTTGCTTAATTACCATGGCACAGTTGGCCCTGTGACTCTGTCAGAAGTGACACATGCGTCAAAAGTGGAATGGGTGTCCTTGCTGCAAGGAATTCTATTTTTAAGCAGAAATGACTCATCAACTACTGGGGTGTCCCAAAAGCTACAATTTGTCAAGCTGTCAGAGAAAAGGGAGGAGGAAAAAAAAAAAAAGAGGTCGCAATTTTATTTGTATCTGTAGCTCTGTAGCTTAAAAAGCAGAGGGGTGAGGCACTGATTCTATGTTCACCTCCACTCTGAAAAGCAATCCTCTATGCCAGCCATGTTTTGGTAACAGCTATATGGCATCTGGTATTTTTAAAACCTCAGCTAAGTTATCTCCTCTTTTATATTATACAGACTTGTGAATTTGTCCAGTGCTAAGGAAGAATTCTTCTAGATCAGTGTGCACAACTGATCTAACTACAGGGAAAGAAAGCATGGGACAGAATATTTGCAGATGCATTGTCAGATGCTTTGGGATGAAACAAAAAATGCAGACATTCATTTGGGTAGAGGAAAAGAACAGGAACTAAAGAAAGATTCTAACCTGTGTAACAATTATACACTGGGGGGGTTTTGGAAAGAATTTGAACTGTAATTGAAGAATCTGTTCCCGTAGCAATACTGGAAACACATCAAGCAGCACGGTATGAGTTCATGAAAACAGAAGTGAAACTGAGCAGGCCATAAATGTGATCTATTCAGTCTCATTACACAAACTGACCTTCAAATCATTGTGTAGGTGGTGAAAACCAACACAGGGCAGCTTTCCTGAGAACTTGTTTCCAGTGAAAGTTACCAGAATCTAAGCTTTTCAATCTAAGCAAATAAATGCTAATCTAAATATTTTAATCCATATTTCTTAAATCAGATCCAAATCATTCCCCAGACGATGTGTATGTAAGCATAGTGGTGTCAATAAGCTTATTTTATTGATGCTCTATAGACAGTAAATTATTATTCAGAGACAACAATAATTAGTAAATTGGAATTCGTGCCACCAAGTTTGTGCTTCAGATGCTGCCTAACATGTACTGCTGCAACACAAATATTAAACAAAATTTTCATAATAAATATAAATTTAAAAGACTAGCAGACCACAGGAATGAGAAACTGATATGCTCTATTACAATTGGTTTTTATCCATAGTCATGGGTGGAATTTTAAAAAGGACATTGGTTCTGGGGTTTTTAAATAACAGAGATAACTTTTAACACTCTGGTTTCACTGGACTCAGGAATCTGACTTCATGCAGAGACATGAATTGCATTTGGTATCAAAACTAATGCAAGATTTATGCAAGCAGGGCAGCAGAGGATAAATTACAGAACTTTAGAAGGTTTAGAAGTATGATTTCTTAAAAATGCCTTATTATGCCTGACATCTGCCCTGAACCTTCAGGTGAAAGACCTTACTCTTTCACAAATCAAACTTTGAGTTCCCACCCTACAAAAGCTAATGGAATTTAGAGCAGATGGGGACAATCTTCCCAAAACAGAACTAGAAATCAATGAAGACTGCCAGGAATCAACTAGAAGCAGCTGTCAATTTGCAGTTCTTTTTCAGCCTGATGTTTAACCTGATGCCTTTGGATTTCTCAGTACACAAAAGCAGAAATAATTCACTGGAAAAGAAAGATGCAGTTTGGCACACAGGAGGGTTGAATATCAGTGTTATTCAAATGCCCTTTAACAGTGGGCACCTGCTTGGAGAAAAACTGCCAAGTGAGGCAGTAATCTGCTACAGCCTTGGTCAAGCCTCTGCCTTGCCCCCACACCTTGAAGGAGTTGAGGTATCCCACTGGATAACTAAAGGGAAAACTAATGGCCAAATGCTTAAAAAAAACCATTAGTACATTCCACCTAACCCTTAAAATAGGATCTGATTCCTGAAATACAGTACTCCCATTTGTCTAAGAGATGACAAAAATTTAAACCATATAAGAATTTGCTCATGAAAAAGTGCAGTCTTAGCTATTTAATGATCAAACTCTTAAGCCTGCTATGTTCAGTATAAACACATAAATTTAAGTGACAGATATTTACTTAAAGGCCTATCTAGCAGCATTTTAATACAAATAAAGTCAGAAAAAAATCACTGCACATAAGAAGTTTTGCTATTTCAGATTACTGACTTATCTTTGGAATAATAAAATTATACAAACTTGAACTTCAGTGGTTCCTTAGCATAGCATGCAACTGGAAAGCAGCTTTGCAGAAAATGACCCAAGTCTAGAAGTTCACTGTAAGGCAGCCATGGCCCTTCAGTAAAGGCAGCCAGCAGCACTTTCCAGGCTGCATTAGGAAATGTGTCTCCAACATGGAGACAAAAACACTGGGGAGGGAGACCCGTGAAAGGCACAAAGATGTGAAGGGACTGGAGTCCTGTCATAGGAGGAGGGCTGAGAGAACCTTTTGTCTGACAAAGGCTCAAAGAATCTTAACAACATCTATAAATACCTGATGGAGCCTCCTTCAGGTATTAAGAAAACAGAGCCAAACTCTACTCAGTCACACTCAATGACAGACCAAGAGGAAATGCCAATTACTGAGATCTTTTACAAAGCCTAACACTTCAGAAAATTAATCCCATTGGAATTTATCACCTCATCAACGTTGTGCATCACAATTACTAAGAATTTCTGTATAAGACCAAGGGATAAAAACAGTACCCAAAAATTCCCGTAGAGCTTGATTTGTCAATAATTATAGAAGGATATCTATTTTTGTTTGCCATTTTATCTGAAACTCATTCACAGTATTTATCATTTAACTCATTTGCAACAATTCATTTTCATTACTTAGCAAACACAAACTACTGGCATTGATTCACAGAAACTTCATTACAGTGGTTTGTCTAGAGAACTCAGAATATTTCCATATTGCCTAACCAGAGATTCTGTACCACCAGTGAAAATCAGTGTAATCCAATGTTAATTCATTAATGTGATAAACACAGAGAGGAATTCCCTTTATTCATTATTACAACCTCCTAACAGATAGTGTTTTACAAGTTTATCTGCATATAATTTGCCAAACTCGAGCTCTCTGAACATGTCAGAGAATGAATGCAAACCCTGAGCTAAGAGAGTACTTAAGTCATGCATCTAGTTTTTCAGTATGCCTCATTACATCCAGGTTTTTTAATAATTCAAGATAACACCTATACTGATTGGTGGTCAAGGGAAAATATCTAACAACAATACTAGGAGATATAAAATAAATCCTTTGTCCTAGAGAGCCAAGTGCATAGCAACACATGGACAATCATTACCAGGTGGTTTTTTCCCCTCCACTGTGGCTTGTTCCTTTTGGTTTTTGCCTTATAATAATCATATCACTGCTGTTGCTGGATTTTACTCATAATTAACACCATCTGTGCCTAACAAAGACCTTCAATCATGCTGGTATTCAGCTGCCTGCAGAGGCCATGCATTGAGCTGCACACCCACCTGGCTTCCACTGCAGCATGCTAATGAAAGCGATGAATCTTAGCTGTGGACACTTGCCCAGGAAAATTTGCAGAGCAATGAAGAAAATTAAAGTTCATTGTCACAAATAAGGCTTTCTTCTGGAAAGCACTTTCCAATTAAAACAATAATGGTGTACACTCAGTACCAACTACAAACACGGTAAAGATAAAATTAAAATACTTACGACCAAAATTCTTATTTAGTGATGTATTTATTAGTTTAAAGGGTATTGACTGAGGCTTTATGAACCACAGATTTGGGGATTTCTGCTGAGAACCAGCAGTAGGAACAACTTAAGTTACAATTCTGTTATACTAAAAACCAAGTTACTTGAAAATGAATACAAGAAATTCACTTATATATTTAAACTAAATTTTCTTTGAATCAGAAAATTACAACTACCACTCCATTGGATAAGTGAGCAGTTAATAAAACTAAGGGGAATTAAAAGTTTCTTCTTCCCTTTTTACATAAAAAAGAAGTGGAGAGAACACACGTAATGGGATTTACTTCAGCATGAAACAAAATTTATCAGCTCACAAAAATAGCCAGAAACTGATGCAAAATTAAAGCTGACAAAGTATTAAAATTTTACAAGGCTACCAGCTGCAAGGTACAGTGGGAGGCTTCCCTCCCAAGAATGCAGGGGACAATAATGGTTTAATGTACTTGCCAAGATACAGACCATTGTAATTTTAGCAATTTCAGCAATGGTAAACATGATCTAACAGCATTTCCTTCAACCAGACACCAGAATTTTAAGTCAACTTCTACATCTCTTAGTCATGCATCATAAGAAACATTTACTCTCCTGTGTACCTAGTATGAAGGAATGCTCCAATAGCCACTTAGTGTGGGATAATGAGTGTATTAAGACAAAGTAGAACTTTATAAACATAATTAAAATACTTCTGTGTGAATAAATTTCAGTACAGGCAGGAAGGCTTGAAACAAAGTTTAGTAAAATTTCAGTCCTACTTAACTCCTCAAAGATGAAGACTGAAAGGCTATGCAAAATCTGTACACACTCAAAATACTGGTAGATACATACTGCAGAGTACAAAACCCTAAGCTGCTCAGGATATCCTTAGCAAACAATACAGCATAGCCTTAAAATTGGTTACTTGAGGAAAAAAACCCAAAATATCAATCTTTTATTTTAATATGTATTGAAAATTGAAAAGAAATAACTGTAACCTGAAAACTATAATAAAATCAAAGCTCAAAATGAACTTTTTCCACAAACTGACTTCCGATCCTCTTAGACCCATCTTCATCTTTTTTTTGTACATCAGGCCAATGAGATCCACTTAAAATTCAGATGTAGCATTGCTCATTTACAAATGAAATTAAAATAGCTGTTTCCTTGAAGGACCAAGAAGGAGTCATCAAAATGTTCTGCAGATTATTCCAGTTAATATGGAAAGGCATAATGATTTGTAACAAAAATGAGACTGACATCTAAAAACACTTGAGTGTTTATGTTTGCACAGACTTACTGAACTATTCAGATAAATTTCATACTTCATACATGTCTATAAAAGCAGTAACACACCCTACACAAATGAAAAAGTTGTGAATTCTCCTAGGCATTGATACTGTGTCTGTAATAAATTTAAATAAATCATCCTCACTAGGCTTGGAGTATCTTTGTAGAACATTTTGCTGAGCAAAATCAAATGTCTTTCAGAAGACAAAACACAGAAGCAGTAGGAAGCAAGTAGGAAAGCCAAACACAGTACACTATCACAACTTATCTTCAAATGCTCCCACAAAAAAAGAGTTCATAAGGACTTCAAACAAAGTGCTGCCTTTAGGGAAAAAAATACTTTTTCTAGTTAAAATTTCCAAGAGAACTTGCTAATGACACTTTTCTCCTTGTGCTGTCACACAGGAAACTTCTTAAACAGAATATATAGATTTCCAATGCATCCTTCCTTGCTAATTTATTGCCATACAATGGCAAGAAACCAGCATGAATCTTCCAAAACACGAAACCAGACTTTTCACTTTTTGCTTTGTTTTGTCAAGCAGTTTCTAGTATAATACCTCTGACATGCTTCCAGCTGATATTGCTACTAAACAAGTAGACAAAATCACCTAGGCTGGAATCATGAAGTCTAACTGTTAGCACAGGTGAGAAACATTTACTTCACCCTAAATAATAAAGATGAGACTGAAAAAATGAACTCAAAGGTACCACAGGAGACAGAAGAAGCACAAGAAAACAGTTTTTCAGGTGGGAATCACAACCCTTTCAAAAAGTCATCCACATATAGAATAAAACTCAAAAATACGAGAAATATGTGCCTTTAAGAGTGAACTTTTATGCAGTCATATATATAAATGTGGATACTTTATATATACAATAGAAGTTGGACCAAAGAAAGAATAATGATGCAGTAGTCAGAATGTCAGTCATAAAACTGCAACCATGACAAGGTGGCTTAACACTTAAAGATATTTCCATTTTTCTTATAAAATGATTTGATTAGTAATTTGTGGTGGCTAAAAGTATTTATTTGAGCTCTCTCTCCTGTTACAGCACTGATGAAAGGGGTATGGAGATGTGGAGGGTATGTAGGGTATTTTCTGATAGTTTCAGAAACACTTAAAGCTGTAAGGAAAGTCTGGAATTGACATATTTGCAAAAAGCACAAAGCAGATGTATATGAGCATAATTGTGCCCGTATTTTGTGATGAAATATGGTGCAGAACCCAAAGTTTCTACCAGAAACAGAATCAATACAGAAATATTTTATAGCAACACAAAGCTACTTAATTGGCTCTGCTGAGATGTAAGACTAACTGGGATGGAGGATGTTGAAGCTGCAGCATTTCCTGAGCCCAGACCTCTCCAGCATTGCACTGGATGTGCCATTTCATCTGGTACTGCTCTGGCAGAGTGTCTGTCAGAGTGATGAACTGGGTAACATAAAAATGCTCTTAGTTTACCCTCCTCTCACAGCTGTGACAACCTTCATACTTCAATTCAGCCTTCATACTACAATTAATCATGACACATGCTTGCTTGACAAAACTCTATGGTCTTTGCACTCTTCCCATCAGTATCTAATGAAACAGTGTTGTTTTTCCCATCTTTCTTGATGCCATTTCGGTATGAAGTTGTGCAGGATTCCTTTGTGGACATACCTGTCATTACACCTATAAATCTACTGACAGATAGGTCTTGGATGAATAGATCACTGGCAAGGTCTATTAGAGGACTGCTCACACTAGGGCTCTTCAGCTTTGGGATGAAGACACAATTTTTCTAACTCTGTGTAAGAGCCTGTAGCAGGTGAGAGTCCACAGCCCAGGCAGAACACACCAACTCTGGAATGCATTGTTAAGGGAAAGCACAGCCTGCTGCATGTCCCCATCTCTCTGGAGGGAGCACCAGAGCCTATTTGTCTGCACTGACCCTGGTCAAGCTGTAGTCCCTGTTGTTCCAGCTGCTTCCTTGAGGATATCACAGGCATTCCTCTCATCCTACCTTCGTTATTTCCTGTCTGACCAAATCCTCAAAGGAATGACTTCTTCCAAGCATGCACTTAGGGATCTTAAATAAAATGATGTATCACTATATTTCATTCTGCATTGAGGAAATGGGTGTCAGGTCTGCAGAATAAAATAAAGCAGAATTTTTCCCTTGACAGGTATCTGGGGTGTTTCTAACATGACTTAATCTACTAGCATTTACAAAAAACACACAGAAAAGACCAAGATATGTGTGTGTGAAACTAAAGGTAAGAGGGGAGAAAGGAGGAGAAACCAAAGAAAAAGTGTGCAAGTACAGTATGTTAATTTCAGGTTCCTGAATTTAAACTGCAGCACATATTAAATGTTGACTGAAAACCAAGAGAAATGCCCAGTTAAAACACTTATTGATGGAGCAGTCCAAAAGTTGGTAGCAGTACACGGATTAGGTGGCCTAAAGCAAGCTCAAGTGTCCCAGAGAATCCTCCATGTTGTCAGCTTTGGTCTCCTTGAGTAAAACAATCAGACTCAAGAATTCAGTGCCTAAAATTCATTATATAATCCATTAGTTTCACAAGAGACAATTACCCCAACACAGAACTGTAGCTGATCTGAAATTTAAACATAAATGGAAACAGCTTTTAATCTATTTCACACTTTTGACCTGGAAATATCAGACATCCAGAAGCTTTGCTGTTGTGCTCTAAAAAGTTTTACAAAGGTCTTCAGAAAGGGACCACCTTAGGTACTTCAATTGTGATGTATTAAGGAAAAAATGCTAAAATTCATGAAAACACTCATTGCAACATTAAGAAGGAAAACCAAGTGTCCTCACTTCAAGGGAGCTCAAGATAGAACTTGAGTTTTCCTACCAGTTGGCTCCTCTTTACAAAGAAAATCTCTGCTTTAGTTAAGTGCATTATGCCTGACACATCTATGGCTTCAAACTCACACAAGACAGAGCTGGCATCCATGTATCCAGGAACGCTTTTTGCTGGTGACACCACCACCGTCCTTAATATCAGGATGTACAGATGTCAACAGTGGACTGTCATTTTCTGAGCCACAGAATGACTGTTTTAGAACATAACAACCACCATGACAGACAGTAGGCAGGCTCACATGGACTGACTTTGCCATACAATCTTAATGGTTGCCATAACAGAAATCCTTAAACTAGTTCAGAGAAAAAGAGCAAGCGTGTCACCACAGAACTTTAAACTGCTATTGATACTTCAGAATATCACCCTCCACAAAGAATTGGATTGAGGAAAGAATATTTAAGTCCCTTTTTATTTGTTTCTTCTGTGTTAGGCTAGCAATCTGCCTGTTACGACAGTGACAGTGTCCAGCTCGATGTGAAAACCAGGGTGGAGTACGAACGATACCAGAATATGGTCCGAGTTCCCTGGTTTGTATCAAACCACCACATCCCCCCGTGAAACTTTCTATTGCCTGGCCAAAACCACAGCACTGAGTGACAACATTGGTGTAAATCTAAAACACACTGAGATGCTTTGCAGACTACTGGTAGTTCACCTTATCTTGTAGAAACCTCTCACGCTCCAAAGCTGGCAACACAGAGATGCAAGATACAATGCTCAGACTGTAATTCCTGCAGAGGTTTTCAGAAGTGTTCTTGCCAGTCTCCCAAGATACTTTTTTCCTCCTCCAAACTGCAACTTTCTGACAAATATTTTTAGTCTATATTACTTATCCTAGAATTGATTTTGAAAGATTCTACACATGCGTAATGAATATAAAAACTGCAATTTTGCAATAGTATTATATAATAGAACCTCAATACACAAAAGTAGTTTTCCTCTCCATTCTACAGATCCAATGTGACTGTGTTCAATTCAGTTTATGTAATTTTTTTTATTCCATTCTTGAGTTATTTTTGCAGAACCTGTGCTATTATAAAGTTCTTTGCACTCAGGCGATGAGACCAAGCACTGATTTGAAGTAGATGAATGGAGAAATTTAGAGATGTGTAATTGCTGCAGGAAAGGAGAGAAAGGAAAATGTACTCAAATACTCACTTTGATGAATCTATGAAGTATATTACAAGAGCACCAATACTAAGAGCGAAGACTAAGACAACCTACAAGAGAAAAGAAAAGAGTAATTATTTAACAACATTAACCATTTATTATTTTACATACAAAAAAAAGAGACAACAAAAATAAATCACAAGGAAATTTAATTTCAGCTCTAGTTTTCTTTAGAAAATTACTCTTACTCAAACTTCAAACATTATTTATTATCATAGAATTCTTTCCTGCACTGAAAAAGAGACAAACATGCAATGTTTTCATTCTAAGCAGACTTTCTGAAACAATGTAGACATTGCTCTGCTCTCAGCTATCACCCAATGCTGTAAAGGCAGCATCTGAAGCAAGGTATAATTATCATTAGATAGCCAAACTCTGAAGCTCTGCACAGTCAATATCAAACATGTGCATATCTTCCAATAAAATAAACTCATTTATATATTAATATTACGTAATTACTACTACTTGTTTAAATAACTATTCAACTGAAAGCTTAAATTATTTTTCCTTACTTTTAGATCCTGCTGACCATAACATTTTTTACTTTCTGAATGTCTTAAAAAAGCTATTTTTCCTGAGTACAAGTATCTGTTGTCTTATCTGATGCAAATGGATGGATGCAGATGGAAGAGGGAAGGGAAGAGGGAAGGGAAGAGGGAAAGGGGAAAGGAAAAGAAACCCCCAAAAAGACAAAGGACAAAAAAGATTTACCCTATGGCAAGAGTTTTGGGCTGCAGAATGCTGAAATGGCCACTTAATGCTGGAAATTAAATTTGAAAAACTAAACTTGTAATCTATTTGTGACTCTATAAACACTCTTCTCATTCCTTCACGTTTTACAAACTACACAAGGACTTTGTAAAACTTAAAGGACATCTATTTTTCCTTTTCACATTGCAAGTCTTAAATTAAAATATTCAGTCAGTGCCTCCTACCCAAGGAAGCCTTGTAGAGCAAACCCAGCATAACACTGGATCAGCCTTGCATTGCAGCTGTATCCAGTCCCTTATTAATCATCACTGTGCTGCTGAAATGTTATACAGATTCTGGGTGAGATCTTCCAAAACACTTAAAGCTTTTAAGTGTTCTGTGACAGTTCATGTAACTGCCACTAAAATGCAAATATCTGTATTTTACAGGCAGCTCCAGATTCCCATGCTATGCCAAACAGTGAGATATGTATGCAAGACTACAACATTCCCCCTTTGTAATATATACACCTGATTTTAAATCAAGGCTTATTTTCTTTTCTATTGCCTTGAAACACATACCTAACATGATTCATAATGTTTTGAAGAATCATAGAAAGGGTATCAGAAGAGAATGGAATCTTAAACTCCATTTCTTTTTCCTGCTAGCAGAGAAACACATTTTTCCTTTGCTAAGTGACAGAGGAATTGAGCTGAACTTGAAATCATCAAGTGTATGGAAAAAGCAGACCCTGAACCAATCAGGTTAGGGTTATACTAAAATAAAATTTTTAAAATAAACAGATTTTCAGAAACACCAAGCAACTCTTGAATGCTAAATGATAAAGTCTCAGATGCAAGCTTTTTGCTGTATTCCCATCCAAATAAGGTGGAATATAACCTGATTATTCAGACCCAGGACACAATTACTGAGTTTGTTCTAGTCTTCCCTAGATTGCCATGGGAAATAATGTCATTTTGGAGACCTTACTATGCTCGAGGGGTGTCACAAACATAGATGCATATCCCAAATTCACAACAACTAGAGCCTAAGGGAGAGAAAAGCACATCTGTATGTGAATTACTGCCTTTTTCATTAACTAGGCCATGGCGAGGAGCTTGCTTGCTCTGTTTATTATTTCAATGCATTTGGCACAACACTGCAATTGCTACACATCTATCATAACTTCTCTCTGTAGAGAAGGAAAGAATCCTTTAATTTATAATAGCTTGCTGTTTGTTTAAGATTGAGAAATGTGAACTCATGCTAACAGCTATACTGACTAAGCACTTACTGACAAACTATAAATAAACACCAATCTGATTAAAGGAAAGAGGGGAAAACACATGGAATAGTTGCTGTGTATCTCTAAATGTTTCATTAATATAAAAAGAACAGAGAAAATACAGCTCCAGATTTCAACTAAAGTGTACAATGCCTTTTAGAGGCAAAAATCAGAGAAACTGCAGATAAAATCCACTTAAGGAAAATTTTAAATGTTTTGACTTACACCAAGATGCTCCAGAAGCATTTGACTGCAGTCAAAACTTAGGCATTCATAATAAATACAGAAAAAAAAAAATAAAAACAAAGGAATTTTGATAAGGGTGTAACATCATGATGATATTGCAGGGTAGAGCCAACTTTGAGAAACACTGTCCCAGTTAAGATCACGTTCCAGGCCCCAGGCTCTGTAACAAAGGCATAATCCAAGGGGTGGCACTGTTCCCCCTACAGCTCCAAAACTGCATTATTGAAGAGAAAAGGGAATATGAAAAGGCTGGCCACATCAGACAGGAAGGCTACAGTTAATAATGAAGAGCCATGTAGGGACTCCAGGGCAGGAACCTCAGTCTCTCACACCCTGTAACACTTGAACATTCTGTGAAAGGTGAAACGGAACTTTTTGAAGTTTCAAAGGCAAATTCTTGCTTATACAAGATTAAATTATCCAAACATAATTAATACAAAATTGCATAGAACTCAAGAGGCAAAGCAGAAAATCAAAAAGGAATAGTCTCTTTTTTTTTCACCCCTCCAACTTTAAATATTAAAATAGGAAGTGTGCAGTGAAAAGAAAAAAAAATTGAGAAATCTGTAACCCTTAACACCTCAGGGCATCAGAGTTCTTATTTTTTCTGACAATAATCTGTTCTGTACTGTTCTTCAAAAATGTTTCTTTCAAACCCTTATTCCATGGTTAAATTATTCAACCCAAAGGCTACTATATTGCTTTGAGTATACTAGGTTGCTCATTAATATTTTTTGAAATTCACTTAGTTTTCATTCTACATCCACACAGTAAATTCTGTTAATAAGCAACTCAGTTTTATCAACTATGATTTAAAATAAAATTCCATTATTTTTTATATTTCAGATTAGACATCCCAGAATGTCTTACCTAAAATTGCTGTTCCTCTAACTGACACCCTATATGCAAAGAACAAAATTCAGAAAGCATTCCATATAGGCAAAGCCATAAGTGGTAAGAAATTATGCACTGCAACTGACACAAACAACTGAGTCATTAATATATCTTAGATTCATATCAATACAAATGAACTGCTATTTACTATAAAATGATATAATTGCTTTCTCTAAAAAAAATCACTGTTCTGATTTTTGTACCGTAATACTTATTTCTTTGAGATGTTTTTGTTTATATTACCTTTGAACATAAACCAGAGAATGAAAGCAGCTGCTTGATGTCAAACTATAGAATTCATGTAAGTTCATCCAACAAAACAGTAATCAGAACTTTGTGATTTGTCCAGACAAATAAAAAGTATTCAGATTTTTATAGAAACTGGTAGTAAATTCCTGTTTAGAGGAGTTTTTTCCCACTATACCCTGCCTGATAAGCAGGAGTAAAGCACAAGAGGATCTCTCAAATCCATCAACAGGACCTTGGACCATACTGTAGATGAAGTTGTACACTGACTTTTCTCTGGGCTCGAACACACTGCCCTGCCTACAGTCTTTCTGCCTCTTCTTTACCTCGACCCTCCTGGGCCAACAGATAAATAACTACAATGCCCAAGGCAAAGGTACAAAATATCCACCATCCACTCTATGGGGTCATGAACTCCCAAGGGGCTCCTAGGACCAAACTCAGGTTTGCTAGATCATGTTTCTTATTGATGAACTGCTCTCACTATTTTCTAGCACGACTGCATTTAATGCCAGCTGCTCTTTAAAGAAAACTGTCTAAGCATGCACCAGTTGCAAGCCACCTTACAAGAGTAAACCATGAAACACAAGCAAATGAGAGCTGAAGTGAGTGAATAGGAGAAAGATGATGTGATAAAACAATGAAAAGACTGAACAAGATTCCATCTTGCTCCCATCAGCAATAAATACTAAATGAAAAGCTCAAACAAGGATATGAAGAAACTGGGAAAATTTGCCATTTACCTTTTATCCACAAATGCAGGGAAATTGATTTTGCTGTTAATAAACTCCCTGTATAAAAGCCATGCCTGACAGAAGACAACACACGACCAGGCAGCAGTGATATATGCACTGATTCTCATGCAAACCCAGGCAAAGGGCAAATTCCACAGCCAGCACCTGCTCTCAGCGACAGGGGACATGCTAGCAGCCATGGATCTTAAGGGTTCTGTCTGTGGGCAGTGTCCTAGCTATTAAATCTCTCTCAGTGGCTTAGTGATCCCACCAGTTTGCATTCAGAAAAAGCAGGTGGTGCAGGAAAAAATCACAAAAAATAATAATCTACATTTCTACTACTTGTTCCAGCCTTTGAATGTCAACTAGGATTTAACACCCAATTCTAGAAGCAATTAAAGCACCTTCAAGCCAGATGATGAGCAACCCCATCTTTCAGGGAAGTCAGAAAAGGTTCAAGATCACACAACTCTGAAGAGACTTTACTAAGTCTTAGTTTTGAACTTGAAGCAATTGAAGCACTAAATCCAAACTTTACAATTTTTATAGCCACATAAAAAACTTCTGAGTAACCCAGGCTTCAAAATGTTTACATGCAAGTCATTTCCTTTCAGTTACATTTTCTGATTATTTGTTTACTGTTCCTACACAAATAGGAGTTAACTAAAAAGTTAATTAGCTATTAAATTTTACGGTAACTAATTTAGTCATCAGCACACAATAAAAACAGTATTGCAAACTTTGGCAGCTTTACGACATTTTTTGCTATATAAATTTTCCCCTTCAGTAAAACTCATACAGAATTACATTTTCCAAGAAAAGTCTGAGTTTATCCAAAAAAGGAGGTGAAAGGGAGTGAGAAATCACTATCTGATAATCCAATGGACAGGGAACTTCTGTCAGAAAACTCAGAGCAAGGATTTAACTTTAAAAACAAAAGGCAGCTAAGCAGGCCAGCATGAGCTCTGGTTGATGACCATGAGCAATCAGTAATTACTGTCCCTAGTCTACCACTCTCGTGGTGTGTGACTGAAGCACATTACTCGACCTCTCCATGCTCCCAGCTCTCCCTCTCGCTGTCCTTTGGCAGGAACACTCCGTGTCAACCACTGGGACAACCACTCTTCTCTACAGGTGCTGGCAGTGGGTCTTGCACTGCTGAGAGCTCTCCTGCTGCCACAGCAACCACAATCAGCCCAGGCAGGACACGGCAACACTGTCAGCTCAACCTGGGACAGCCAAGGGGCTCTGTGCCTTAACGGCGTTTATTTAAGTAGAAACATGTCAATAACTCTTTCTCAGACAAAATTCTTGCCTATGGTTCTGGAGTTTGGTCCCACCGAGTTACTACCCAGTACAATAAGGTTTTAATATATTACTTGAACTAAAATTCTGCATTTATAGGAAATATATCTTTAAAAAAACAGTTTAATGCATCTCTTTCTACAGACTTGAGTAACATTGATAAGAAATACAGAAAAAACAATTCTAGGAGACAAAACAGATACAGCAGACAGAGAAGTTGTTGCAAAAAAAAAAAATTAGCCTCATATTTAGTTCCCACATACTGAATTTATGCATCAGAGCAGTAATTTGGGTATATCTGAAGGGAACAAGTAAAAGCCATGGTAGAGGCCTGAATCACTGTGTGCCTGCCTAACTACTCATGACTGTAGTAAGTAACTGATGTAATAGGTCACTGAGAACAGAATATGGAATCTCTCTGAATGAAACAACACTAAGGAGAATTAGTAAATTCAGTCTGCCTGCCACAAGCTGTGTTTTAATCTCTCTCCAATAAAAGATTTGGCTTTCTTACATGAACTTGAACAGGCTACCTCTTATTTGAGCAGACTGGTTATTAAAAGGAATGCTGTGAAATCAAAGTTCAGGAGTTATTAGAGTAGACATCAGACTCAGAAATATGAAAAGTCAAACCAGAAAATAAACCAAAAAAAAGAGTACCTTCATGTACTTTTCTTTTCCACACACATTTCCAATCTCATTTGAGGAACAATTTTTAAAAAGGGAGTATTTTTGCTCTGTTCTGTTCATGCTTCTAATTTATGTTAATGTTTCAGCTTTATTTTGCTTTCTTTTTACAGATTGGGTTTTTTTCCTTCAACTTTCTAGTGACATATTGACAATAAAATGAAAATTTCTGTTCAATCCATAAATGTGAAAAGACTGAGATTTTCTAATTAGTGAAAAAAATACAAGACAAAAAGTCCCATCTGTTAATGGTGCTCTGTAGTTTGAAGTTAATTAGGTTTGCTGGGAGAGTGCCTGGCAATATGACTAATTAAAATACATGCAACTTTTCCAATTCAGTATCATTAGTCAAAAAAATAGCAGCACTTTCTCTCAAAATGTGCTTTTTTCAAGAGCTAAGTGGATGGCATTATATGTCTGTAAATACCTGTGCACGCACATTTCGGAGGGTTTTTGCTCTCCAACCTAAAAGGTTCTCCCTCCTGATTACCCAGCAGTCACCCAAATTAAGGTCAAATCCACTCTTTGTATGTTGGGGAAGAATGACTCTCAGTGATTTCCAGTGGATGCATGGCTGGCTCCATGACCACTGGAGCAGTCTGCTGGTGACCAGCGCCCACCAAGTGCTGCCCATGCCAGAGCTCTCCTTCCCAAGCTCCTCAGGCTCCCACTGCAGAGAAGGGCTGCTAATAACCCCACTGGAGTGGTGGTTTAGAGAAACCAGCCCTGAAGCCACCAGCAAATCCTGCAAACCCAACCAGCTCAGCTGCCCAACCGCCCTGAGGCCGAAGAGCAGGCACAGGGCAGGGTCCCCATCTCACAGTGCCCAGACCAGAGCAGCACTGCTGGCTGATAACGCCCTGCCCAGCCCCAGAGAGCTCTGCTCGTCCTGTCAGACACTGAAATGCAGCACGAGGCCATTACTGTTTGTTTCTTCCCATCTTCCTATGCTCCAGTTGTGACCAAAGGGGGTTTGTCTCCACGTGAAGAACTGGGACCGAGTAACTTCAGTTGGATCACTTTGCTCTGACAATACTTTGGCTTAGCTCTGGCTAAACAAAGTGATCAAGGGAAGTGAGTTGAAGAACTTTTTGGTATAGTGTCTACACAAAAAAAATCTCCACCTGGGCATGGAATATCTTGAAAAAAAACACAAAAGTGCACTAATTCCTGGAATTAGTAAGACAAGATACTGCCCAAAAATCACAACTGAATTCTGGATAATTAATTTATAAAATGATCTAACTACATGATGGTCCAACAACTGGGAAATTAATCAACTGAAATCAAATAAATACATTTACCAGTAAAATGTAATGTAATTATTTTCCAACCCACCCCTGTATCTGGAATACTGCAATACAGAACTGAAAATCAATAAACTGTAAAAAAACCCCCCACAAATCTAGAAAATGTCATCTTTTTTAATTAAGCTAATGTCCATTTCTTAATTAGTATTTGTTAAAAAATAAAATAATTTAAAATAATCATTTTTTAAAAACACAAACAGATCCACAAAAACTAATTTCACAGCTCTCTTCCTTACTCCAATATACAGTACTCCTCACCAGTTACCATTCACAGTGTGGTAACTGACAACAAAACAGGAGATCATCCAAGGAAATGTCAAAGAAAATACAAGACAGAAAACAAAGAATGGTGGTAAAAATGCCAGAAAAGAATAATACAATAGGGTAAACAAAATGCAGTGTCTTTAAAATGCTAAAATCAGAAAGATATTTCTGAAGTAAAGGGTTTGAGGTAAGGAAACCACTCAAATGAGTTCTCAAACAAAAATCCATTTGAAAATGTGGCTCTTCTAAGAATTTAGGCCTCTTCTTCCAATTCACAGTGCCTTTGTACAACATGATACATATTAATAGTACTGCTAAAGGGACCTAAAGCTTTACTGCCATGTCATAAGAAATTACTAAAAGGAAGTACATTTCTTCGTGAATGAATCGCTTTAAGGATTACATTTAATAAAATTATTTACCTTATACATTCAAATTAATGCTAGACTGTATGGCAGACAAAAGGAATCCTCACATTCCTCAGCTATTTTGACATTAGTCTGACATGCAACCTACACAACAGACAGTCATGCCAATAAACGTTCAAAGAAGAATTAGAGAAAGAGGTTACTCCTCCCTGCTAGGATTTTACAATGGAATGACTTGGTAAATTTTCAGATTTTGTGTTACTCAGATTTCCTGCTACTATTCCCAAATTTTCAAATAGCAGAACTCCACAGATAGAGAAAGAAGTAAATCCCATTTGAACTGTTCAGGTTCTTAGTCACAAGAACTCACACATGCAGCAAAGGCAGATGCAGCTGTGGACACATTCTCTGAAAAAAATGGAAAGCTCTTGGCTTCAGCAAGGCCTAGTAAAATTTCATTCAAGAAAAAGAGTGAATCAAGGATGTTGAAATCACTCAGCACACGGCAAAGCAGTTGAATGCTTGTCACGAAATGTACTTTAAAACATTATGAAAACAAGACACAGAGGGAAAAGACTCACTGCTAAATGCATCTGACAGGCTGCACAAAGAGCTTGCTGCTGCAGTATTAACATCACAGCTCTCATCTTCCATTTACCATTACCTCGTGAGGGTTTTTTTCCTAAATCTTTTGTAATATAATTTCCAGCACTTCTATTTCCAGACCAAACAGAGAGTGTAACAATTTCTGATACTTGCAAATTCATTGGTCAACTTCTACTGTAAGTCTAGAAGAACCCATAACTGTTCCACAGACTTCTCAAGAGGGGTATCCATCACCAGCATGCCTTTTTTAACAGGGACCACTAAACCTTTTGCATGTGGATTTCAGGAGCTCACTGCTCCTCAGGTCATGTTGCCTGCTCAGTGATTTAGCACAGCTTAATGTCAACTACATCAGATGCTTTCTGTGACAATTAAGAGATGTCAAACACAGGACCACCAATGAACAAAAGAAACAAAAGGAAATTGCATTATGTAGGAAGGGGGAAAAATTGGTGATAGAGCTAAAGAGCACAGTACTTTTGAAAGTCACCTTTGCAAGCATATTTTTCCTCTTTTTCTCTCCCCATTGTTTATCCTTCAGTCATTTTGCCAAAATTGATAGCTTTGACTGATAGCCACAGAAAAATCTCTCTCATTCCAATCTCCTTTGAAGATGGAAAAATTGACTTTTTTATCACTAGGAATAAATCTAAACCTACTTAATCATCCAGCTATACATGAGAATTCATGAATACAAAAAGCCACCTCTAATTAGTGTACAAAAGAAAACAATAAGAGAGCAAGTCTGAGCATTGTAAATTGTAGCACTCACTAAATTTTAGTCATTTAGTCTTAAGATGTCTGATAGTTCTAAACAAAGGCATAAACCTCAGTAGTTTTACAGAGGCTATGTCAAAATATAATTCTTATCAGACCTCTCAATTTCTCACAGCAACAAAATAATTGACCATGTGAGCTCTTTTGTTTTTTAAACTAATTTGAACTGAAAATCCTGCCAATTAATTATTTGACACAGTCATTGATCATGAGATGTGAGCTCTCCACGTAATTAGAAAATAAAATTCAGCAATTTTACTGGAGCAGCTAAACCTAAAGTAGACTGCTCAGGGTTGTGGTGATCTTGGTTTGTGGGTAAGCATTCATTCATAGTAAGAAAGCCATTTTCAGTGGGCTTTGGAAGTACATGGAAAAAATGTTCATGCAGTGGTTTCTACAGCTTGGAAAAACATGAACACATTTTCCTTTTATCTTAGGTAAAATCTGCATGAGTATAATTACATGCTACTATAGGTCAAATCTGGAGTCACAGTTTGGTGCAAGACTGCACTGATGTGCAGACCTTGATATTCCACAGAAAGGCAAGGAAGCTTTTGATGCCATCAATTACAGGCACTGGTAATTTCCATACTGTAATTGTCAAAATGATGGCATGTTATGAATATTTTTAATCTGGAATTAAGATTCAACATTATGTACCAAATAATAGGAAATTCACATGAAGTATGAAATTAAATCAGTGATTTGCAACTATCACTAAAGACCAATGCAGAAAACAAATGATGCAGCAAGCAAATGTAAAAGCTATTTTTACACAACAAACCTTTTCTTGCAGGGAATATTTGTTCTGAGTGGTAGGATGGAAAGACCAGTTTCTCTGTTAGGATGCAGAGACTGATTTATTCAGCCAACTTGCTCCCTGCAGAGGAGCTTTCCTGTTTTGTTATGTAGCTGTAATTCTAAAATGGAAAGCTTTATTGGGAGCCTTTCTCTATGTGGTTTGAAGATAAAATAATACAATCACATGGCCAAAGGCTTGCAGAATCAACTTCAAATGTAACTCTCTCTAACAACCTTGTACAGTACCCTTACTTTAAAAAAAATACTGTGGCCTTGAAAGCAACCGTTACCTCAGCACACCTTTCTCTTGCTAGTGACAGCATTGTCAGGTCCTTTAACTTTCATCCTCTGGTGTCACAGCTTTTGTTATTCCTTGTATATAACTGAAGAGTTTACTTAAAAACAAAACAAAACAACCTTCTCAAAATCCTCCTTTCCTCTGGGTCCATAGTTTTTGCATTTTTATCTGGCTTTGCTAGCCTATGGTATTTCTCATCAGCATCCTTATTTTTGATACAGACAGAGTCTGGAGGGTAGAGACCCAGGAAACTGCCTGCCTGCCCACCTGCTTTATAGGTCCCTTATGAAGGTCTAGGAGTGAAAGGCCACCGAGTTTGATTATGGTGTGATCTCCTTCACAGGCATAAAAACAGAGGGTGGAGAAGGAAGAACATCAATTTCAGCTTGTGTTCTGTCCCATAAATGTCAGTTGGTACCTAATTTTCCCCTTTTCTGCATGCTTGCTTCAGCCTAGCTATAGTCCCTTCCCAAGGCACTTCTGAAAACCTCAAAAAAACCCCAAATTGGAAAAACTATGCCTGCCATGGTGAAAGAGATTTGTAAGAAATATTGCTATGACTCCACATCTTTATGTTACTATGCAGTTTTAGTTCACATTTTTACACTATTACAGAATGTCCAGAAGTACAAAGTACATAATGGCTTTGAAGACTGTTTTTTTTTTAAGTATTGCAAGAAAAAAAATATATTTTATATGAATAATAAAATACCCAGGAGCAAACCTTGTGAAAGACAAAATGGTTTTCTCTGAATAAATACTGCAGAACCTGGCTGAGATTCTGGTAAGGTAAATTATGCCATTGAAGTATAAACCCTCTTCTTTTTCTCTATGTGCTTTCCTTCCCTGCCTCCTGAAACTCTACTTACTATTGATCTCCTACAGAGATTCAGTCCTATGTTGCTTTATTCAAAAAACATTTTATTTTAAAATAGGTCACCTTTCTAAAATCTATTCTTAAACAGAAAGTTTGAAAACCAGCTGTAAGGAAATTACCTTTTTACCACATCTTTATCTGTAACAAGAGTTTAAGAATTTAGTCTGGGATGAGAAGTTTCTCTCTCTCTCAGCTGTAGGCCCAGTTGCTTTCCTCCACTGTGCTACACCCAACAACCCCACTCCCCTGATGCTCAGCCTCCCCTAAAGACACTCTTCTTGTCTAGGAAAGGAAAAGTTGGCAGGTAAAAGAGAAAGAACATCAGGGTGACTGAGGGGGCTATTCTGGTTTTCTATGAAACCAGTATCTCATCAACCTCTGGGTTCTGCCAATGACCCACACACAACTCCCCCCTCACTTCACTTATAGCCCCACAAACAGGACCAAAATGTGAAAAAAAGCCAAAAATATTATTAAAAGTAGTCCAATGATACTTAAAAATGGCAATAACACTTGAAAAGTGTTTGTGCCAGATCTGCAAATGAGAAATATTTATACTGTGGTGATGACACTGCACAAGAACAAACACTATCAAGTCCTATTACTAACAAATCATTTGTTTTCTCAACAGCTTGGCTGACGTGCTTCCTTTTGCTTAGGCAGAGCTGGAAGACAGAGTTTTCAGCATCCATAATTTCAAACACCAAGTTAAAATTCCTTCTGCTGATTGCCTTAAACCTCAGAATGCCTCTCTGATCAATCCTACGACAAAGAGCCACGTAAGAGCGTGCCAAGGCAGGCTGCTGACTCGGAAAGGAAGCCCAGGTACCGACTCACTAACGTGACTGCCAGCAGCACTGACACGTTCCCTGGAGAAATCCTGGTTGAGCCGTTCCTCAGTCCATAGTTTGGGTTCTTAGCATGGTCACAGGTACACCAGACACCAGGAGGAGCAAGCACACACCCACATGTGCTTACAGAACTGGAGGTAGAGCTGCAGCTCTCTCTAAACCACGAGAACCAGAGCAGGATGTCTCTAACAACGAGGCCTTGCTGCAGGGCTGGTCCACGACACAACCACAGCACGAGGAAAGGCTGCTGGGGCTGAGCAGAGCCTTTGCTGCAACAGGTGACAGAGCTCTCATGGACACTGCCAGGGACCCTGGAGGTATGAGCTGCACAGCAACCCATCAAACTGCCTTGTTTTTGTACCAGTTCCTGAGTGGATTAGAAGCAAATGGCCACCATACTGAATAAATAGAGCGCCTGTTTACATCTGGTTAACTCTGACAGGTTTACATCATTTTCCAGAACAAATACCAAGAAATGAAGAATGTATTAATATATATGATGACTGAATCAACTTGTCCTTGTGGAAATTTTCAGGCAAAACCGCTGTGTTTATGTTTGTTACCACTGTATTTTACGAAAAAAGTCAATTAATTAAACAATACATCAGTGGAAACATACAAAGATAACAGTTTTATCAAAGATGGGAATTCCATCCATTTCAGAACAACCAATGCAGATGCATGATTTTCTTTTAACCCTTAACTTTTATCTTTTTTAAAATCAGATTAAGGTGTTAAATCTCAGCCTTTGAACATGAGAACTTTCACTGTTATGGCCCTAATTCCTCTCATTTGACATATTCTGTTTTGTGTAAATAATTAAACATCCTTTGAAATGGGAACATGCCTCATCTCCCACAACCAAGTTAAGTGATAGAGTCTGCTCCTCTCACCTCTTCTTTTAAGTTTGGATTGTTTTCAAGTAATATGGTTCATCACAAATCTTTGCAGAACTGGTCAGCTCCTTACTACTGAGATTCTAGTTTCTTACCTTTAAAGTTTTCAGGGTTTTTCTTGTGTAGAACTAACAGTTTGGTTTGCTTTCTTGCCTTTTTGGGTTTTTGTTTTTTGTTTTCTGAGTTGCCAGCTCTGTTCATTTAAGTGTTTTTGGAAATAAGCCCTATTAATTTTTGCCAGAAAAACATATAAGCACTGACATTGTGCTGAGGCTAGCAAATTATGTAGGACTTCATTTCAACAAAGCAAGTTGCAACAAAACTGCCAAAAACCCAGCAGTGATCCAATACAGATGAAAAGACAGCTTAAGCCCAGATCCATTTATTATACAACAAATTGAAGAATCTAATTGCCTTCAGTGCAAAGCTTTGATAAGCAGTTGTCCATTCTAATCAGATTCATGAAAACTATATTATTCAGCTGGTTACCAGGTTTGAATTTTTGTGGCTACTTTACAGTTTTATTTTGAGATAGATTTCTTCCATTGAAAAAGATTTATTAAGTAAATCCAATTGCTCCAGGAAAAAAACAACCTGATGTTACAGTTTAAAAGGTGAAAAATTGTGTAATTCATAGAATAGTATAATACCTTCACCAATAAATAACCTCTTTTTCTCTGAAAATCCGAAAGTGTTTCTACAAGGAAAAAGGAAAGGAGGAAAAGAAGGAGGGGAAAAGAAAAAACAAAAGGGAAAAATGAGGCCTGTTGAGATAGACAAGGGCTAATGGCTTCAAACTGAAATAGGACTTGTTACAGATACAAGGAAAAAATTCTCTACACTTTGATGGTGGTGAGACAAAGGAACAGGTTGCCCAGAGAAGTTGTGGATGCCCCATCTCTGGAAGTATTCAAGATTTGACTGGAAGGCTCTTGAAAAGATATCTCCACCCATGGCAGAAAGGATAGAACTAGATGACCTTCAAAGGATCCTGAAAACTCAAGCCAATCTGTGATTCTATGATTATAGAAGTTCTTTATTTCCCATTATAAAAACACAGTAATAACAAAAAGCTTCAGTGGAAAAAAGCTTAAATGGAATCGGTTAGCAATGAAATCTGTCCAAGAGACAAGACAAAAGCACTGCAAGCAGAGGTATAAACCCAAGGGGTTTAGCACAGTACGTTTAAATAACAATTACCATCATAAATTTAAATAATTTTCTTTGATTTGGGGAAGTTTTCTGCTTCTTCTTTGAGGGTAGTGAGTGAATCTTTTCATGGAGAAGAGGGAGTACATGCCACAATTTACTCCATTTTCTCTATCTGTATCTGGTTAACTACCAAGCACCCTGGGTTTCTGCCAGCCTCTGCAGGATCTGGATGTACAGACAGACTGGGTAAGGAGAGGCTGGAGAGAAGCCCTGAGGAAAGACCTGAGGTCCTGCTCACAGGCAGGTTGGACATGAGCCAGCAGTGCCCTGGCAGCCAGGAGGGCCAAGACTGTCCTGGTGGCATCGGGCACAGCATCACCAGCCAGGCAAGGGAGGGGATTGTCCTGCTCTGGGCTGGGGCAGCCTCACCTCCAGTGCTGAGGGAATCTTGGGGTGCCACAATAGAAAAAAGACATTGAGCTGTGAGGGAGAGTCCAGGGAGGGTAACAGAGATGGTGAAGGGATTGAGAGGAGCAGCTGAGGGCACTCGGTCTGCTCAGCCTGGACAAGAGGAGGCTGAGGGGAGCCCTCACTGCAGTTGCAGCTTCCTCAGGAGGGGCAGAGGAGGGGCAGGCACTCATCTCTGCTCTGTGGTGACAGTGACAGGACTGAGGGAATGGCCTGGAGCTGAGGCAGGGGAGGCTTAGGTTGGATATCAGGGAAAGGCTCCTCACCACAGGGTGGTTGGGCACTGGAACAGCTCCCCAGGGAAGTGGTCACAGCACCAGCCTGACAGAGCTCAAGCAGTTGTTTGGACAATGCTCTCGGGCACAGGGTGTGACTCTTGGGGATGGTTCTGAGCAGGGCCAGGAGCTGGACTCGATGATCCTCATGGATCTGTCCAATTCAAGAGTCTATGATTCTAATCTCAATTGCTCAGTTTCATTACACTGCATTACTTATGGCAAAGGATCTTTGTGGTATGCAACAAATTGCATTAATATCCAATATTCACGTTACAAATAAAGTACCTGCCAAACAGTTTTCCTTCAATGCCCAAAAAAATTAAAGGTGCACCAAAGTATTAGTAGCTAATTTATGTGTCCTCCAGTAGCACTAGATTTTACATGGAACTCATATCTTTTGTTGTATTTGGGTTTGGTTTTAACTTATTTCATTAAAATATTATGAATAATTTTATCTGGGAAGTTTAAGCTGTATTTTAAAATATATATGAACAATTAAAATTGTCTCAACAAAGTATCTTAAAATAATATGCTACAGCTAGTGCTCCTGCTGTAACAGAAAGGCAGACTAGGAAAATAAAAATCTCTAGTGCTACAAGGCCAGATATTTATGGCCAGTAACAAATTCAATTTAGGCTTTTTTTTAAATGGAGTAAGATCTTCCTATGAATCATTTTCCCTTTCAATAATCTTGACACTAAAAAATGCTTGGTGAAGTTGTTACCTCACCACTTTTTAAAATCCAGTATTTAACAACAAGGATTCAGTTATTAAATAGTTCTCATTTAGTCAAGGAGCTTTTAAACTCTGTGGCCAGATCAATGTCCATATATTTGATGTTCACTCTGTAGTCTCTTGATGCATGCACAAACTAAAATGAAAAATGTTCATTACACAAGTGCACTGCTATTCCTTTTTCGCAGGAAAAATAAAAGAGAAACTGTTATTACTCTGTGATGTCAGAGTAAAGCATTCTCAGTATATGAACAGCATTTGCTCATGTTGACTTAGACTGAAAGTACAAGGATTTTATAATCTTAGATTCATTCATTCTGTATCTGTTCACATCCACAAAATACTGTCTATAGGAGACTGATGAAAAGCCCATACTTTCATCTTTCTTACAACAGAAAGCATTTTAATGGGCAAATGCTCCTGCCTTGAGCCCCAGCTACTGAAGCTGCTTCACTGTGATGCAGAACTCAAAGGAGAAATACTAATTTCACAAACACTGATGTGGCAGTGGAAACCACAAGAATTAAGGGAATTTTGCATATTTCCAAGCTCAGACTGTCCATGGCAGTCTAGGATCTCGATTGCTGCAAGACTCCCTCGGGCTTGCATGACCAGGTTTTGGTAGTGGGGCAGGTGGGCTGCAGGGCTGAACCCTGTGAGAAGCTGCTCAAGTTTCCCTCTGCCCAGCACTGCTGATGGCTGAGCCCATCAGTGATGGCTCTGGGGAAAGGCAGGAAGCAAAGCACAGACAGACCTAAACAAGAAGGAAAGGAATATACCCAGCACATACATTCATTTCTGCTTAACTTTAAAATCCCACATCTTAATTTTTTCTGTTTATAGCACGCACATTTTCTTCACGCTATGTCTTTCACACCTTGTGGACTGACACAGTTGAAAAGTAGGCCATACAAGTTTTACATGAGTAGTGAACTTCAAAAACTCTTCTGGGAAGTTGTTTAAAGAGCCAGGTTGTTCTCTGCAAGTCCTATATGTTTGAACTTCTCATTGGAAGACCGCAATTAAGCTTGTGTGAAAACTGAACCTGCTTCAAAAACTTTTAAATTTTTTAAAAATATTAGCTTCATACTTATTTTGAATTCTTCTACTCATTGTATGTGTGACTAAAATTCACTTCAAGTCATGAACTTAAGAGAACCTGGATTATCTCTTTTCCTGCACCAAATCAAACTCATTTTGAACGAACAACTCACACTCAGCCATCTTCATTATCCTATTTTTCAACAGGATGATGACTTCCAGCTCTGTAATGATCAACATTACAGCAGCTAATATGCATTAGTCAGCTTTTTACGTCACTGCAATAAAGTTGCATAAGTCATGAACTTAAAAGCTCATTTAGTTGCAATTCTGTGGAGTACAGCTCATAATACATCCACATGTTTGGGGTTTTTTTCACCATATGGAAACAACTTGCCACTCATAACCAATCTATCAAAACTGAACTTCTTAATCAAATTCCTTCTTTTTTTAGCTATATTATATTGCATGTTTTCATTGGTTATTGTATGGGTTTATTGAGTTTTGAATGATTTCTTGGATTTTTTTATTTGGCGAGGCCTGTAAGATGAATAATATGACAATAATAAATATAAAACAGATACAGACAATGTTGTAAATTTGAATGCTAAATATGATGGAAATCAGTGTCAAAATAAGATACTTGCTCAGATATCTCAAGAGATTTATCTCTGGTACACTGGACTTAACTGGCATACCCATAGAATGAAAAATGACATTTAACAGCACTTAGAACACTTGAAAAATGAATGAAAAAACTTTCTATTTGTATGCTATTTTGTTCCATTTAGAAATAAAGAAAATTTATCGCATCATTCAGTTCTGAAAGCTTATTTAAATCTCAGTTAAAGGTAAATTTTACAGCAGGAAAGTCCCTTTACCTTCATCAACTTGATAAACTGTTCCATCCAATAACTTTTTCTTTTAAAACCTACATTTGGCACAACCAAAGTTACATAAACCTGTATGTATTTTTCTGTATTATTTGGAATAAAAGGAAACCATTTTAACCATTTCAAAAATACATCTGCAATTCTACTTCAGAATTTTTTGTATTCTAATAGATAAACGTTATTTGATGAGTAAGAAAATTATGTACTGCTTTGTGCAAAAAAAAAAAGAGTACCAAAGGCAACTTTAATTGAACCAACTTGTCAGGTATCACAAAAATAACCTACCTATTATCTATTTCCAGCAGTCTCATTATTCTTTTACTGTCTCTACCTTGTCTCCAAGTGAAACTGATTATTACCCATCTAAAGTATTACCCATCTGGAAATACATCATGATCTCAAGGGCCCTGCTGATTTACTAACTAGCAACAACTAACTTCCTCAGAGAGTTTCCACTTTGCAAAGGCACTCATTAAAATTCACAGGTTTAAGTGTTCAGTGCTTTGTTCTCATAAACACTGGAAAGTGCGGTTGGGGGAAGAAAAATAAATAAACCTTCCAAAGTATCTTATGAATAAGTAACAAAACAGAAAGTACATTATCAGGTTTGGCTCATTATTCTTAGCTCCAATATGGTGTCACAGTATAACAAGGTAATTAATGTATGATTAGCAGCATCAGTAGCAGAAGGATCACTTTGCATTAAGTGAACAAAGCCATATCTCTTCTGCCTCAGTGTGTGCCTTTTCACCTACTCTGCATAACTGCTACAGGGGCAAAGAGAAACTAATTTTGTTTGATTTTGTGATTTGTGGAGTGATGTTGAAGTCACCAATCCTCTGATAGGTTCAGCTTGCATTTATACTCAATAGCCAACTGTATCTTTATTCTAGTGCAAAGTGCTGTCAAGCAGTATCTAACTTCAGCATACACTATCAAATATCTTCCAAACTTTTATGAAACTTTAAAAAGCAAAGACATTTACAGAAATTTACCCCATATCAACATAATTAACTTTTAGCAACATTTTTTGTCCTGCTAAATTACATTCCGCAACCTAGAAAGAAGGGGCAGCCTCTTCTCCATTGTCTCCTCCACTGGTACATTTTCCATCAGCTCCTGTTCTCCTTTCTTTCATTGCCTTACATTCACATACTACTTCTCCACTTCCACACATTGTCTTCATCATGAAAAATGTTCTTTAGACTCACAGGAAACAAGGTTTTGAGCTCCATGGATCACTCTAAACAGGTCTGCCTTTGGCATGACCAAGGGCAGGGTCTGGCTCTGCCAGGGTGGAGATTGTTACTGCCTGCCTTGCCCATTAACTGGCCATAACTGCTCATTGGCAAATGAGCCTGTCCTGCTTTGATCTCCATGCAGGGCTGGCTGAGTATGTAGCAAATGCATTGCATAATACTTGGCATTACACAGTTATTCAAAATAGTGGAGGAAAAGGATAATTTTATTGAACATATCTAAGATAAAAAACAAAGTTTACATTAAAAACCGTAAAACAGGCCATGGGCTTTGACAGATACTTGTTTTGCAAGGTATCAAAGCCCAGACTAGTTCAAGACTCACAAGACAAAACTATATCTTGATTTTTAACCAATCTGTTGACCATGTTCTCAGGGTATATACATTCATACAAGCTCTCAGTTCTCACAAATCCCTGGGGGAAGATTATCACTAATAAAGCCTGGCACTTGGTATGTGCTAATATTCAGCTGTACCCACTAGAATAGCTCCAAAAAAACTTTTCTCTCAAACTGATTTTATTCTCAGAAAATAAACAATTTCTGAGCTTTAGAAAGAACAGAGCCACTTCAGCTAGGTATCAACCAACCACACTTTTCCTTCCAGTTTCAGTAGACATCCTGCTCAGGAAGATTCTGATCTTTACTGTCTCTACACCAACAGCAAAGTGCCACTTGAATTTTTAAACACAACACTGGCAAATGAACGTGGTGATAGATACAGAATCCAGTCTTGTACAAATAACAAAGCAACCAGGACACATCATGTTCAGGATGTGGCAATAAACCAGACCCTAGCCAAGCCAACTTCATAGAGCTAAGCTCTTCACTTGCTTTACAAAGTCAAGCAGCACAGGCAGCATCATACACAACCCAACAAACTAGATATATAGTTAGGCACCTCCCAGCTCCATCTGCCCTTTCTTGATTGCCAGAAGTACCTCATTTGGCTTTCACAGAAGTAGGTTTGATACCCCAATATTGCCAATTACACTTTAAAGAACGAAGCTGATTCATTGTGCCTTGAAAATAACATCTGTGCTGTGTTCATGAACGTGTATCAGAGATGTACACGCAGCACTCTCTTGGTGCCACCCAAACTGAGTAATGGAAATGTGTCAGAGTGGGTTTACTGGGTAAATGAAAGGCAACAAGCATTGCTCAGCTGCTGAGGTCTGTCACCCTTCTCATGAAATGCTACTTTATATGTAAAATTTCTGACTGAAACAGAGCTCTTTGAAATTCGAATGGGGATAGGTGTGCATGTTGCATTTTTCAATGCAAACATGCATGAAGTTCACACAAAACACTACTCAGCCCACATGAATATCCCACATGGATGTTCATTGCAAAGTTGTACAGTTTTTTCACCCAAAATATATTTTTAAAAGGAAGAATTATAAAAATGTAGTTGTGATACTGAGAAATAAAATTATTTTAGAAAAAGTAAGATGCTACAGTATTTAAGGTTAGCATGCCCTGATACATATCCATACTTGTAAGGACTGTATCAAGAATATGCTTTCCAGATCCCAGTTCTACTCACACACTTGTGTTTAGCATTTCTCTGTACTGAAGGGATTTTTTCATCTATTAATGGAAACTCACAAACTTATTTGCAGGGCTCCTTGATTGACATTACTTTGACTCCAATTTAAATCTGTTTTGGTAATTAATTTGACTGCTTTTAGAAGGAGGTCTGGACATTCTGATTCAATGAGGTGCAATGACTTCCAGAGCAGCAAGAGAACAATTTTCATTCTACAAATGATAATACTTTTGGTGACGTTCAGTTTGTGTGAGTCCCACCTTCCTTTATTATTTTCCCACTTTTAATCTCATCTCTTTAAAAGAATTTTCTGTTTATTAAAATATGCATATCAATGGCATGCCATTAAAATTTATTATATGATACTTATATTGAGTTTAAGACATTTTAAAAAATTATATTGTAAAAATATTTCATTGTGCAAAGAAGGACATACTCAGAATCAGACCAAATTGTGATTAACTAAGAAATTACCTGGCTAATGAGATTAACAAAGGGATTTACAGCCTTTCACTTACAAGACAAAGTTTGACAGTACACAGGGTTATGGGGTCAGACTTGTTCAACACAATATTCCTAATGAATACACATTCCTCTTCTTCTCTGCTTACACCAGAAATATTACTTTTTCCTTTGCTAAAATTTTTGCGAAGATAATTATGAGGATGAGGATTGTCTCTCTTGAGAAGCCTTTCTCTTGTATATCCAGAGAAGTGGACAATCACATATTCTGAGTTGGGTTGCTCAATTTCCAGGCACTTCAATGAATTTCAACTTATGGGCCATAGAAGAACAATTAAGAAAAAAACTTCCAATATACTAAAAAATCTAAATTTTAAATATAGTCTAAAAAATGTAAAATTTATTTGTATACCTGCATTTCAAGAAAAAAAATGAATTCTTGCAGACTATTACAGAATGGTGAAACCAATTTGAATTTCTAAGCCTCTGTTTGTCACCTTATTGCTTTATTTTCTGTTGAGGTTCAGCTAATTAAAAACATGCTTTCTTTAACAGAGCTTGTGGTTTGATTCCTTTTTTAGAGGGGTGGTAGAATCCTTGTAGAAGTTTCAAAAGTGTGCCCCTATGGACAACATGATGTTGAACCTGTGGTCACTTTAATCGGCATCTGATTCCTTCTTTGTTCATTCTACAAAATCTCCTGTGTCTTTCTTTTTCCACTCACCCTGCTATGTTTTTCACTTTTTTTTTTTTTGTTCTGCCTCCAACCCACACTTCATCTCCTGCCAAGGGAATTTTAAGCCATTAATCGCTGTCAGATTTCCATACTCACAACATTTAACCAAATTCAACAACTCATTCATCCATATTAAAAAAAATAAACGAAGAAAAAACCCAGAACAACTACTTGAGAATAATGGAGAGTACTAGCTTTCTAGAGTTTGATAATTTTACTTACTACACAAATATACTGAAGGGATAAACATGCATTAATCAGGACTGAAATTACCATCTAATGAAAATTATTTTCTTTTTTTTTGCTGTAGCTTTTTAGACATTTGCATTAAGAGAAGCAGAATGCATACAAGAAGAATGACCCATGAGTGATTACAAACTTAGTGACTTGTGCTTACTTTTCAGATACTGGAATATTGTTTGAAATGAAGAATTCCAGCAGAAAACTGAATATCATCCTAACATGTCCATTGCCAGTCATTAAGAAAAAGGTTTCTATGAGAGGTCAGTAGAAAACACTGGAACAGCTCTCCTAGAGACATTATGGAACCCCTGTCCTTGAAGGCTTTCAAGACTCAGTCAAATAAAACCACAGCTGATCTCATTTCTTTGGTAGTTTGCGAGGATTCATTCTGCAAAGGTTCTACAAAGTTCTCTCAGCAATATGTCCTCAAATAAAAAGATATTATAAATTAAATTGCATAGTCAGGTATCTGCAGAATACTCTTAAATATGATGATGAGAAGAAAAGTTTAAAAAAAAAAAATAACATAACTACTTGGAAAAAGTAAACCAAGCCCCTCTATCTCTTGATGTATCTATCTATCTATCTCATAAATTCTAATTCAAGACCAGGAAAACTATCAGTAAGATGAAACAGAAACTGAAAGGGCCAGAATGTATTAAAAGAACAAGTTCAGATAAACTACAAAATGAAACAAGGATATAATAACTGAAAATTAAGATTTAGAAAGTTTTATTCAAGTATTTTCTTATATCCCTGTCAAGGTCATTATAGTAATCTGAGTGGTTTGGTATATTCAAATTGCATGATGTTGTTTCTCATAGAAATGTTCCCTTCAAATCCATGGGTTTGGTAGTTACAAATGATCAAAAACATAAATCTATTTTAATTTTAAACAGCCTTTTCAGCTGGAGGCCCTAAGGTCATGTTAAATTTCTTATAAATAGACCTGGTCCAAAATAAACTGAGACTAAGCAAGCCTTAAAGAGTTACAATTAAAAGCACTGCCTGCAGAGGACTACAGAACACAAACAGTCAAGGTTTCATGCCAAACTACCACCTTTGTCTCACACCAATGTCACATTCATTTAGGAGAGTGTCTGTACAAGGAAATCAGCACTCTCTCCACCAGTTTTCCCCCAAAGCACATGGATTGGCACATTTGATTTCCTCCAGTAAGTGCCACGCACAGGAGAGACCTGTATTATGAAACTTGGCAATGTCCATCCCATTGAAGGGAAGGACAAACACTCAGCACTGTGCTTTCCCTTTGATGCATATGTAACTTCTGACATTACTAATGAGGCCTAATTACACTCCTTAGTCCTATTCAACACTTCCTTTTCAAATTATTAATTGCAATAGGCCTCATGCTTTAGTGCAGCATGAAATGAAGCCCACACAAAAGAAAACAATCACCTTCTCTACACTATTAGATTTTTTTGTTCATCTTCCAGCAATGCTTTTTATTAAGAGATTGGAGGATGGGCGCTAAAAAAATTATAAAACAGATTTAAATATAATAATGTTTATCTAAATTTAATAGTTTTGCCTCCTGTTTGTTGCCTATTGTATCCTGGTAAATGGAATTGGGAAAAAAGACATTTTTCCATGGATTAACTGCATGATTTTAGAGCATCAGTCTTCTGCTGGAAACAGATACAGAAGAGAAGCAGCACCTTGTTTCTTTTCAAGGTAATTTATCATGAAAAGGTACAGAAAAATAAGCCCTTTGATGGATAGTAAGTTAAATAGGGCACAGGGATAAATAAACTACAATGCAAAGTACTGGGAAGACATGGAAGAGGACACAAAAATAATTAAAAATTACAGTAAAATTACTGGACTTTAGCCAGGTTACAGATTTCTCAACTGTATTACATAAAGAAAAGCTACTAACCACTATGACATCACTTTGAAAATGTTTGTTTGTTTTTTTTTTAAATAAGGCTGTTGAGAAGTTGGAAATTTAAATACAGACTAAAACATTTTTTTCCCTTGTAGGCTATTCTGCTTTATATTAATGAGGCCATAGCATTGCAAATACTTGCAAATTTATCAGCCACAACTAGGGCCTGAGAATTCCATGGTTTCCTAGGATCATCATTTGTTTCTGAAAGAGGCTCCAAAATCTGAACTTGGATTTGTTTAACTATAATTGCATTTGCTCTGGAAAGATGAATTAGTATAGCATTATCTGCCTTACACTGCAGACAAAATGAAAGAACAGCTTAGAGAAATACAAACTGTCAAAACTGTCTTGGAGCTTCTAAAAACTTTTATTCCATAAATACAGCATTCTGTAAATGGGTGGGTTTTTAATGAGAACTCAATAATGCATATCATGCTGAAGCAAAGTTCATCAACATTTTGTTTGCTATTTCTTCTCTCTATTTCATCCTACTCAAACTTCCCAATAATTAGTTTGTACTTCTGGTATCAGCCCTCACCTGTCTGCAGGAGGTCACCAACGAGACAGAAACAACGAGAGGAGCTAAAAGAATCCTCTAAAATAATAAATTTATGTATTTTTGAAATGATGTGGTCACTCAAGCACAAAGACAGAAAGTGGCACAAGAGAATGTGACTGTCCCTCCTCTGTCCCCTATGTTCTCAGTGCAGATCATGAACTGAGGAATAGCAGAATGATGAGCAGAGCTGAGAGTCTGTGAAAGTCTAGCCTGACACTACTTTCCTGGATGCTTTTCTCTTATACTTATTACATGCACTATGGAGAAGGACACTGTATCACAGCAAAATAACCTGAAATAAATAGAGGCATTAGAGGTCAACTGAACAAATTCACCTTGTACAATATCAGAGTTGCTGCTTCTATATTAGAACATCATAGAAGATATTTGACATGTCAACAATTTCATAAAGCAAAAAGGGGAAACATATAATCAATCATTCAATAGCCTTTTCCTGGCTCGAGTTCTGTCCAAATGCAAACACCTTTATACACCTTCATAGGAAACACTTTAGGGGCTTGTTAAAGCTTTTCCTGCAATGCCATGGTGATGGTAAATCAGCCAATTAAAGGGGTGTAAATATGCAAACCCCAAAGCTGGCACAAGCAGAAGCATTTTCACTAACACCAGCTCTACTGCTCCTGCTTTCACTATAGAACTTGGGGATTAAGAGCCCAAAGCTTTAGGAGTCTTGTATAATGAAGTGCTCTAACAACATTTTGATAAGTTACCAGCATATTCTACCATTAAATAGCAAGCAGTGTCTCGAGTTCCCATTTATCTTCTTGCAGCTCCAGGGACACCACAGTAACTGTGTTCTAAGCAAGCCTGTGCTCCATATATTAAACACATGCATCAACATCCATGGCATATTTGTTTTTTACTTTGTCAGGTGGACTTCCCAACAAGATTTCTACTGATTGCCTGAGTTTAGAAAATTACTAGAGAAGAATTTTTGTCATTAGCACTATCAGTAATATATATTATTAGTATAATGCATACATTTTTGTAATGCTGCAAAGATTACATAAAACTAGTATTTTTCTTAGCACTGTCACATGATCAAGTTGAAAAAAACACATAAAGACTTGCAAAATTTTTGAAAAGCAGCTTGGTGTGAGAGCTTCTCAAGCAGTTACCACAAATGGTAGTTGATTCTCAGTCCTGCTTCAGGAATGGGATTTAAAGCAACATGACAGTATTGTCCGAGCAGCTGAATACTACAAACACCTCCTTCATCTCTGCAATTTGTTTGCAGACTCAGACAATCTTAGCCTTCAGAGAAACAGAAAACTCATACAGTTAATCTTATCAGGATGGTTTGCTTTGGAAATTATTAATTAAGTAAAAAGCACCCATCACTATAATTGGCCTGAGAGGAAAAAAAATGAAAGTAATGCCTAATTCCATAATCTGGTTCCATTAAAATAGCAAAATTAATTTGGGGGGTTAGGGATGAATGATGTCCTGATTGCTGAGGGCATGGCCCTGCCTGCCACTGTCCCTTTCCCTACATGGCAGCCAGCCCTGCTGCTCCCTGGCTCAAGCTACTGAGGTGTAATGGGTAAAACAGCAGGTGGACTTCTCCACTTAATGGGCACTTACAGGAAAAAATAATTGAGATGTGCCTCTAATAATGCACAGCCCAGCTCTGATAGCAAAGGATCCAAATGGACCAGGTGACTCAAAACACTCTAGAAAGTCATAGCTAAAACTCCTAATTTCATTGATCAGGTAAATTGTGGGTATGAGGATATTTGTTACTTCCTATCCTTAAGGTCTCTCACTGAAGACTTTTTTTGATTAATTTTAATTAAACTTCTGAAAGTTTTACCAGCAGAAAGAGTTATGATGCATGGCCCTTTAAACTGAACCAGAGAGCAGCAAAAAAAACAAACAAGAGAGACCAGAGATTCTGAGATGCTGAGAAGTTTGACTGATTTCTGCTGGACTTATAGTTACTCAAGCACTGGGGAAGCCAAGTGAAATTTGTGCAAGCACTAAGCCCTATTTGGGAAGCCTTTCCAGCAGTGCTGTCCTCCTGGATGTTGTACAGGTAACATTGGCATTTACACAGAGCACAGTGAAGATTTCTGTTTGCCTCCTCAATCCATTTTGCTCTCTTCTACAGGAGGATGTATAGAAACAACAGCTACTCTGCAGACATAAACTGAAAATTTATTAAGCAAGACTAACCATATTAAGTACTTTACAGAGACAAAAAAGAGGCTTTAAAAATTTTAACCAAAAATACCTGAATTTTACACAGTATAAAGCTATTATTAATTTTCTTCAGAATATGTCCCTTAGGGCACAGATATCCTTTTCTTTATTCTCTTTCTATTTCTTCTTACCTTTGAGCTACTGAAGGTGTATTTCAATCTTTAAAATTTCATGAGTTAGCCTATGAGTTTATTACATGATCATGTGACAGGGACAGCACTAAAAAATGTATTAATTTTACAAATGTACTGTATGGCACACAAAACTGAGTATTTTCAGATTACCCTTCCCAAATGTGCAAGACTTATGAGTCAGGCATCAATTATTAAGAGACTTTGCTTTAGTCCCAAATTCAGTGTTCTTTTTAGTCACCTCCTGGTGTGAATTAGCTAGAGACCATGCTTGGCCCTAGGTTCTTTAATATATCTTTAATTATCTTTAAGTTTTAAGGAGAAAAAAAACAAGCCAATATTCTTAGACACATGATAAAAATGTCATATTTGTAACACAGCTGTGGATGACCTTTCCACAAATACATATTTAAGTAAGGCCTTCTTTAATGAAGCATTCTGTGATGAAAACAATCTATCATTCATATGTCCTGAAAGACCAGGTTTGAAAGGTGAATATAACTTTTTTATATTCATCAAAGATAATTTAAGGTTGACATGGAAAGCTCTAAAATACACAGAGATGATTGAAAGGCCAATAAGGATGGGTGCAATTATATTTCAGTTTCTGGAGGTAACAGAAGATAGAAACAACACAGCTATTTTAATACTGATTAATAACAGAAATTGGATAAGTCTTTAATATTCTTATGAACAGTCAGCAAAACCCTTTAGGACAAATTTTTCTAATTTATTCCACAGTAAACTATTTAAAAGATGCAATGTGTCCTTCATTTTTAAAGGGTACATATTATAACCTTATTTTATTTCAAGACAAAACTTCAAAATTCATTACCCCAGTTTGTATAATATGCTTTTTTTCACTGTATCTATTAATAGAAACATAGAGGTCAGGAACATAAAATAAAACATGTCAAAACAAAATGCAGCCAGCAATCCAAAGTGTCATGCTTCCAACACTACAAATCACAAGATAGTAAAAAAAAATATTTCAAGGCAAACACTGTGAACAGATAATTATTTTTGTGTACAGAAAAACAAATGGAGTGAGGACAAAATCAGAGGTGGATTTTTTTCAGCACATCACTCTAAGGATTTGAAAGCTATGCAGTTATTTCACGAGTATCCAGAAGACTTCTAAAAACTTTGGTGTCTAGGCTGAAGAAATGGATTTATTCATCTAATCTGTTCTGACAGCTGCAATCAGAGATCATAAGCCCTGCACATAAAGGACCAATTTTTTATGGTGTGCTCATACATTGTCATTTGCAAAATGTGCGAAGCATAAACCATTGCTGTATTTTACATAATAAAACCCAGTGACAGGCAGACACTTCACAGTCATGTGAACATTTCTTCCCTGTAACTTCCCTCTCTCAAAAGGTGTTTGGGCTTCTGGCAAAGTGTCTTCCACTGCACTGCAAGCTTGGGCAGAAACACTACCTTATTTTTTCCTATTGCTAACAGTTCCTTTCCCCCAGTGAATCCCTTCTCATTACAAACCATTCAGCACTTCTCTAACATTTGTAAGGTGATTTGTCAACACAGTGACATGTCTATATAAAAAACAGATGCAAGGCCCCTGACACCAACCTGATTAATGAGAACAAAGTGTAATGAGAATTTCTAGTGGCTAATGTCACAGCAAGAAAGAACAAAGAAAACACTGAAGACACTTCTGGTAAAGACTACACCATATTAGAACTGTGTGAAATATTATATACCTGTCTAAATCTGTGAACTAGTAACAGAAAAATAGTTGTAAACCACATCAAACCTTAGCAAAATCAAAACAAAGCGAATGAGCATATATTTGGAATTGGCCTACAACAGTGCTAAACATTTTTAACTCTCCACTCACAATTTGAACAGATCCTCAGGGGGGGTTATTGGCAAAATTTGGCTTTTCCCTCTTAGCAGAAAGAAGCTTGGAACAACAGAAAAAAAAAAAAATCAACAAGCAGTGGACATAGCTGAATGAGGAAAGCTAAGTGGACACTGTCTACTATGAGGAAATGTAGGATACAAGAGGGAATGAAGTCCAGTGAATGCTCAACTGTTGCCATGAGATACAACATTCAGAAGCAAAAACAAATTCACTGCTTCTGTCTTGGGCTGTTTCCCCTTCTGTGAGATTAATAACCATTACCTTGCATACCACAGCAGTAAACCAAGACTACTCCTCACCTGCACTCCTGCATCTACTGGGGTTAACTAAGCACTGAAAACCACCCATCTGTCTTTGGAAATTTGCACTCTGCATACACAGTCACAGAACTAAGCAGGAGAAAAGCAGAAGCAAAGGAAAAATTAGGGTAAAAAGGCAAGTCATTCAACAGTAGAATTTACTAAGTGTACTTTAATACTTACTAGAGGTCACTGATAATCCAATAGGAATAACCTAAGTTAAATGAGCTACTGAACTGTCAAGAGATTGACCTTCAGATTGCTTCTTCAGAAAAGACTGTATTTTTCCTGAGAAGTGTAGCATCTGGCTCACTCACTACTTTGATGAAAAGAGGTAATGATCTGTAGCACACACTAATTTTGCTAAAGTATTTTTTTTCTTTTATCACCTAACTTACTGCCTAAAATCAATGTTCAACTTACTGGCCAAGTTCAATGCCCTGAACTGAGGGGAAAAAAAAAAACCAAAAACATTACAAAATCATACACAGACCACACATAAACATTTCTATCTTTTGCTAAGATGGTACATCCCCACTGATTGTGGCCAAAAGGTATTTGATCCTGTTCTCAATATTAACTAAAATGATCAAAACTTTGACTTTAGGAACCTCATTTGTTAAAGTTAAAAATATATTCATGTTTTTAAAAGACTGTCATCTCTTTAAGGCTCATTCTCTCAAGATGTCTCAGGTGACAAATCAGAACATGTAAACCAGGCTCTTTCTCTTAAATGGCCACTGGAGTCACCTGGTTACTGTCGCTTTCATCCTCTCCCCAGTGTCATGGTATTAGAAGGAGCAGCTGACCTGTCCAACAAATGTTTCTCTTAGAATTAGAGGTGGGTGCTGCATTGCCTCTTTCCTTTAAAAATGCTTTAAAAAAGGATAATAAGCATCCATTAGAATGAGAGCCATGTGCATACACACACCATGATGTGAGCCATCAGAGCTCTGAAAAGCTGATAATTCTGTCACACACTGAGGTCTCACAGCTGTTGGTCACTTAGGTGGATGAACAGAGTTAAAAGTCCTTTCTGAAGAGAAGTAAGTGCTAATACCTACATTTTTTAAGGAGGGAAACTAAGAGGAAGAAAACTTAACTTTGCTATTCACAAAGTGTAAGTATAGAGATATATGAACAGTATTTCAGAAAACATCTCCTTAAAGATGGAGAAAACAAAGAATTAGATGGGGTCATTGTGTCAGTGGCAGAAAAAACAAACAGCTGACCCTGAGTGGCACTGGTAACCTGGAAATTATGTCTGTGCTTTTAAATTATGATGGAAATCTCCACAATGAGTATGCCATCAGTCAGCTGTATTTTTTTTTTTTCAGTTTTATTATTATTGAATAACACAGATGTGGAATTCTTAGCTTGTCATCTTACTTAAGAAATGAGTTTGGATAGCTGCAGAAATCTGTCTTGATATTGTGCCTACCATCACATTTCAATGAGATTCCTCAAGGCAAACAAGAACAGGTTGCTTACTATGACTCAGGCATCTATTGAATCATACCTGATATTATAAATTGGCTTGGAGAGCATTATCATATGTTATTTTTTTGTGCTTCTGGAAGTAAAAGCCACTGCTGCTTTCAAATTACAACCCTCTATTGCAAAAAAAAAAAATCAAAATATGTTAAAAAGTTACACTGTTCCATATGGAGATATACATATACATGGATATATTTTATTTGAGAAAAATCAATGGAAAAAAAATTTTAGGAGAGTAAAACATAATGGAGGAGGTTTAAACAGTTCCCTCAGAAGGTAATTCTTGTAAATTAAACAGAAGCAGAAAATTCAAATAGCCTATCTCTTGCAGTAAACTGGTCATCCTTATATGCAAGCTCCAGTAAACATGTACATGTGCCTGGATTTATTAAAAATACAGCACTGTTGGGTTGCTGCTACTTCAGTCATAGAACTGTTCTCCATTACAGAGGAACTTTGCATATACACCAGCAATATACAACCCCACAGAACTGAGAGTACAGTCTTCATCCAAAATATTTTAGTAGAGGTCCCTTAATCATAAGCCTACTCTTTTAACATACCATTTTAAATGTATTGCTTGAAGTATTTTGATTTTTTTCTTCGTGGTCTAGAAGCAATTAGCAATTACTTTTACAAACAACCCCTTTACATGTCTTTTCATCTTCAAAAGGGAAGAGCAAGGTAAAATTCCTGGTGACATATAATCCTTCTCTGTCCACATTTTTTTTTGCTTTATGACCAGAATCTGCATTACTGAATGTGGTTGCCAGAATCATACTTTGCTTTTTTATCTGTCTTATCATCTTTTCCAAAACAACCTTAGTTCCATGAGATTGTTGCACTCAAAATTCTTTCACTGATGCAGTCTGTGAACCACCTTCTTTTATATCCTCCTGATCTGCTTTGAGAGTCCTGAGGTACAGTCAAGCAATGTGTTCAAAAGACAGCAAAAACTTTAAAAAGCCTGAAATTACAGCATAAAGTACACTTCCCATAAGCTTTTCCTTGCACCCTGCAACACCTGAATTGGCTAACACACTGTTTACATTTAAGATTTAAAGATCTAAATTAAGAGCCCAATGAGCTCCATAGAAGTCTTTCCACTGATGTCATTTGGCTTTGGATCCCATCCTAAATTGGCTGAGGTCATTAAATTATTCTCCTGTTCCTTGCTTTTTCTCTGTCAGCCACTTCAATTTCGCTGTGATGCCATTCAAGAATTCATGGAAAATGGACTGACTTATTATATAGTCACAGTAACAAGATCTGATAGCCAACAACAATATTCAAGAGTACAGATATTGACTTTCCAGTACATTCCAGTGAATGCCACATCTTGGTTCAGTCAGCTAGCACCAATGAGATCATTTTTGGCTCCTTATTTGCAACTCAGTGTTTGGAAATTAACAGTTTTGAACTCCATTAAGAATTTTAAGTATAGAAAAAGTCAATTTGAAACATTTCTTACCCACTTCAAATATTTCTTAAATTCTGTTTTGAACTGTCAAATTTTACAATGCACAGTTATATTTATATGAAAATTACAGCATAGGAAAGAGTGAATGTTACTGAATTTTATTTACTTTCCTGTAAAGGATTTCCTTCTTTTATGCTTTATGTTCTTATCTTTATGTTTTCTTTTTACCTATCAACACCCCATTTATCTGGGTTCTCAAGAACAAAGCAATAGCAACAAAGTACTTCAGAGAATTTGGGAACACTGAATGCAAACTGCACTCTCACTGACCCTCAGGGGAAAAGGTACCTTTAAAACGTGCTTTATCTGGGAACAGAAATTATGTAATGCCTTTAAATGACAGTAGTGATAACATCTAAAAAGTTTCTAAAATCTATTCCACAAAAAGGTAACTCAGTGATTGTGAAGTTGGAATAGATCACAAGCAATTAAAACTGCGTGTGAGGCAGAGGGCAGATCTGTCTTCATCTCAAACCCTTCTGTAGGCTCAGCATTGTGCCTTCCAAGGCTCTTCCCATGATCCAGAAATAAATCCTGCTATATAGGTTAGAGTGAAACACGAGAGTGCACGGACAAAGAAATGCTGCTTTGTGGGAAAGCAATGCACAGAACAGCTTCAGGCTCTAGAAAACTAATAAATCTGGCCTCCTGCAGATGCTTTTCAACTAACTTACCATTTCTGCCCTCAGTGAATCTGTCTGGTTCACTATATACCATGAACTGTATTAGGAAGTTCATTATATCCACTTACCTAAGCCAGCACTAAGTAAAATATTGCCAGCTAAAAAAAGACCAAGACAGTAGGGGAGAGCTCCCTGATTCTTTTGAAAATATAATACTGATGGGTTTAGATTTTCTTTCTATTTCCCTGAGGGGTGATAAGTAGTGAAGGCAGTTATTGCTTATTAAGATATTTTCAATATTGCACAGAATTAAGTGTGTGACTCAACACCAGAGCAGTTCTTGATTTCTCCATGAAGTGGAGAAAACAGCAGTAACCTATTGTAAACTTATTTTGAGTGACTCTGTGGTAATTACACTGGGCATTCAGTATGTTAATGAAGTAGGGAAACTACTTCAAAACAAAAAGATAAAATATATTTTAGGAATGAAAAAAGATAAATAATAGGAATAAAAAAAGATCAAAAAATCTTTTAGGAATACTTGTGGGGCATCACTGCAAAGTGAATCAGTCAGCAAACAATTCAGTCACAAAACAATGAAGAGATTACCCCATGTGCCTGCACATATGACACTGGCCTGAGGCTTATCTTGCAAGCACAGTAATAATGTGTTTTATTTTTGGGAAGCTATTATACTGAAGAATGTGCATCTTTAGAAAGCACATATATAGTTACTAAGAATTCTGATCACAGACTAGTGGCCTCTCTAAACTAAGCAAACAAATCATTTTGGCTAGATTCCATTTTATATTTAGCACCAGCAAGTTCCAACTTAATTTTGTCTTCCTGACTCCATGCAGTGGGACAATGCTGCTATAGTGACCAATGCAGGAAAATTACTTTTCAAACCTTTCCATTACTAATTACTAGACTGAATGTGCCGTTAGTAAACTCAACCCAAGTAATTTAAAAACAAAAATTCAATGCTAGCCTTCTTACTCTAACAAGCTGCCAGTAGTTCCTATTTAAAACTCTCCTCTAGGGTAATGAAAATGTAGCACCTTGAATGATATGTGCTGCATCTTCTCAGTGCCACTGTCATGTCCCACTTTGACAGGTTAGGTTAGCAAGTTGTGGGTTTAGTACTAAAAATTATCCCCACTGTTCTCCTGAAGTGTTTGATTTGAATGATAACGAGGTGAGGCAGCAGCACACTGCAAGGGGGAATGCTTCAGACCCTTACTTCCTGATTTCACATCATTTTATAAAGAAAAGCAATCCAGAAGAAATAGCCATTTCCTAAATCATAATAGCTAACTTGCCAAATGCAAATCAGGGAGGGTTTCAAAAGAAAACTTTTTAAAGGCTGTCTTGAATTTTAAGTCTATAAAAAGGATTGAAATCTCCCTTCATTTCAAGAATATTAGCCATTACACAGATTTACAAAACTGTAAAGGGCAGAAATTATGAAGTCTAATTGTAATCTCATAATCAAAATTTTTACACACAAAAGGCATACAAACATATACATGTAGATATGAAATTTGACTTTAGTAGAAAAAAGACCACGTTTTTCAGAAGCACTTAACCACTAATAGAAATACTTTTAAAAAAATAAACACAAAATATTTTAATCTCCTAGCTCATAAACAACTTTTGCCAACAATACATTTATAAAGACAATCTGTTTTCCACAAATGTGCAGAAAATTCATAGAAGATTGTTACTGAGTGTGCTGGTAGACTGTTTCAAAGGCCAAGGAAAATTACTTTTATAATTATATTGTTCCCACCATATACTGTTCATCACAGAAAAATTTCATACAAAAAACTGCAGAGAAGTTCTACAGAAAGTGCTTAATTGATCTCTTCATGAAAACAGCATTAGCAGAATCCAGAAAGAAACTGAGAGCTGCAAATGCTAATCACTGACAAACTTGAAAAAGAAATAATTGCAGTATCTAAACAATTTAGGTTACTTTGAAACAACAAGAAACAAATGAAGTTTAGAAGTAATGGCACCCTAATTAGTATTGCATACTTGAAGACTTGAAAGTTTTCTTGGTTCTTGTAACAGTTATGAGGAGGCTGGCCTTGCCAACAGTGGTAATGCCACTGTTGCCAGCTCAAGGATTTTTAAAGCTCAGGGCAAGCTAAAATCTGTCTGTCTAGCACAGCCTAAAAATCATTCACACAATAAAAATTCCAATAAGCACTTCATTGCCTCTAGCAACCACCTGCTCTACCCATATGTGGTAACTAAAAATTTAGTGTAAGCCCTACCTTCTTCACTGATCATTATTCATAGATGAAAGCAATCTTTGATTTTTAAATTGCATGGCCAGTGTATGGAGAAAGCAAGTTCCATTAAATCTCATTCACTAAAATCACATCACTGCCTTCCCTTGAGAAAATGTGTTACTCCTGGGAACACAGAGTACAAATATTACTATTACACTGGGTAAGTCTTTATTCTGTAATTGGGATACAAAAATTCCAAATATCTGTTGTCAGTTTCTCACATGGATGGAATGAAGGAGGAAGAATGGAAGAATCACGAACAGAAACGTCCCTTCACTTTCATTATTTTAAAGCAACAAGGGGAATTTACTTTATAGTGCTGGCTCAATAATGTCAGGATTCCATGCAGCACAAACTATAACATGCAAATAACAGTTTAGTCCTGGCTTTAAGAGCTATCCAGGGCTAATTCTAATTACTTGCATAAAGTGGATGCCTAGCCTCTTAAATATCTCCGTAATTTTCTAATTGGTTATTAGTCCACAGAACATACTCAATTACAAAGTTTATTTTCACCAAATTTTGCATCTTCAAACCAGACAGTACAACTCATTTTATAGCTTGTTGCATTCATCTGCCTACCACTGTGGCATGCAGTCCACTGGATGTTTTAGGTTTCCTGTTATATTAATATGCTTTTTCAAGCATCAATGTAATTAAAAGACTCCTAGAACATAAAACAAACATTCAAGGTTTTGAAATTCCCAATCAATGCAAAAAGTTAATTGATCCAGTGTTTAAAGAGACTGATCATTTTTAATGATTATTTCAAATGATCAGTTATGGAAGTTAGGTGACATAAGACACCACTGGATGCTGTTTCAGGTGCTCAGCCTCTACCATCAATTCAACACTCCTGCAAAACTCCTTAAATTTGGAAAATTGCAACCTAGTATTTCACCTGCAAAATTTTCACTTGGTTTTTAAGAATGAAGCACATGAATGATGTCAAAGGAAACTTTTCTGGTGGATCACAGTGCCCATGTGCAGCACATGTTGGATTAAGTATTTGTGCCCAACCTTTTTGCAAGCATCCTCACAAACCATGACAATTAACCAGAGATGGTTGGAAGCAGTTACTGAGCAGCAGAGTCCCCATGATGTTGTATTGTGATATAAGACCTTGAGCTTTCTTTGCTGTCCATTTCATATTTTTCTCTAAAATTACATTCACTAAACAAGGAAGATTGTGGATGCAAAATAGTACAATGTCTGCATCCAGCCTCCTGACATCCAATATGTACATAATTACATACATCACTAAAGATCTTTGTCAATACAACACTAGGTCAAAGAAAACATCTGCAAAGATTTCCTCTTTGTCACAAATTGAAATAAAATGTCCATACTAACCATGTGCAGAACACAACAAGGAGCCTAGACTTATTCATGAGTTTTGAATGCCAAGTGTCTCTTTGCACATCATGCAGAGAACATCAGACCTATATAATGGAAATGCATGATGTCAGCTGCTGTGTCTGGATGCTGTGAAAGGATGCAAAACATCCTGATGCTGAATTTAAATTGACATGGCTTACTATATTGGGAGTTTTTGCTGTCTCAGTGGGAGCCTGGGGACTTCTGGGGGACATTGCTGTCAAACCTAGCAGCAAAGATTGCCCTGTGAAGGGAGCCCTGTCAAATTCATTTGCATCCTCCACAGAAAGTTCTTCTCCATGTTGTTCATACTTGGAGAATCCATGTGCTTATTTCAGCTTCAAAACCAAATATTTGTCAGTCATGTGAAACAAATTTCCTTTCCATCAAATCAAAGTGAAGCTAAATAGTATTGCAATTGCCTCAGTGGTTTGTTTCCCAGTTAGAATCAGCACCATGAGACCAGCTCGTTCCTATTTACTGGAAAAACAAACAAAACCCCAAAAGGCTGAGTCTCTGCCACCTCAGCATCAGCAAACTACTGACCAGTGCCCCTCACATGCAGCTGCACATTTACACATATCAGACACTTCTGCCTATCAAAAGCCTGGGGATCTCATGCCACTCAAATTAAAATGCATTATACAACAGATTCTATATATTCACTACAGGAAACAAACCCATCCTGACCACAAACAGTTGCTTGTGGCACAGCTCCAGACTATGCAGAATCTACTTGCCAGCTGAGTTTGGCTCAAGTAATCTGTGAGGGAAGGGAAATCAGTATGGAAATCAAGATTTCTGTGAGACTAGTATTCACAGAGATGATTTTACAACCATTCCTGAAGCTGTCTTACCTAAACCCAGGAAAAATAGAAAAAAAATAAAGGCTCCGTTCCAGAGTCACACAAAAAAATAAATACAATAAAATGAGCCTGAATAATTAGTAACATCAATTGTATCCTTAATCTCATTGAATGTTATGTTATTAATTTATAACAAAGAATGTTATACAAATTTTTAGCAATTTACTGTCCTAAAACATGTTTTGAGATTTTTTGATGAACAGATATTTTAGTCATACCTGTTTGTGGGGGTTTTCTGTGTCCCAGGCCTTATTAATTTTTACAGATCAAGAAACCAATTAAATCAAATTAAGGGAGTTGTTTTCTAATTTCAGGCCTAGATCCATTAAGAAGGACAATTACTATTCTATAGTCACTGGTTTCCTAATTGTATTTCACCTAACTGACATGTTCAAGAGTTTCCAGTTAGGTACTGCAAGCTCTTCCCAAGTAGGAAAAATTAAGGTCTTTGGGGAAAGTTTCTGGCAGGACCAGTCCTGTCACCTTATCTTTGCCATGCTGAAGGCCGGTAAACCACTTTCAATTTAGCTGTCAAGCATCATTAACAAATATTTAATTTCCTTTATAAAAAAACAATATCAAATACCTAATTTTATAGGTATTAGGTATAGGAAAAACACCTATTCCAAACAATATAAAAGTCATAGCTAGCCAGTTTTCAAAGTACAGATGAAACTTAGGATATCTCTGTTTAGCTGACTTCTAAGAACACAGGTTTGTCTGACTGATGAACAGGTGACACAATGGTGTCTCCCCTTGAAGCATTGAGACAAAGAGAAAGAAAAAACCTTTATTGTAATGAATTTCAGTATCAACCACTCAAGCTGAAAAATAAAGATAAGCACATTCATTCTGCAGCTCAGTTGGAGGTATTAATTTGAGAATCCGAGAAATCCTTATTACAGATAGTTTAGTTATGCTTAATTTCTTAAGCAACATTAGTTCAAAGATTAGACTTCATATTAATCAATACCCATAGACAGAGCTTGCTTATGCACCCAAGTATATTCTAATTACAGGCACAATTACACACTTTGTGATTAGGAAAAGAGTAAGCTGATACTAGGGTTCAGTAGAATGGAAGCCTCATGAAAGCCCACTAAAGAGCTAAAAGGTTTGGGGAAAGAAAAGCCAGTATAAAAGCATCTGAAGTCCCAGACCATCCTAAGTACTGGAAAATCACCCAATAGCCTCTTAGAGAAAATAAAAACACTTTATTTCTCTGGGAAGACTTTGAGAATGTTCCTCTCATGCCAAAACCACACACTGAAGACAAAGAATATGGCTTGATTTTGACAACTGTGGTTTGTAAATGGAAATTGTCAGAACAGACTATTTGGAAAAATCTTTAGTACATTTAGTACGGTAATATAGTAAATATGGAATTACCAGGATATCACAGAATCACAGAACATCTCAAATTGGAAGGAACTCATAAGGATCATTGAGTCCAACTCCCTGCTCCTCATGGGAATACTCAGAACTAAAATCTATGACTCAGAGCATGGCCACTCACACTCACCTTGCCATCAACCCCAACTCCCAGAACTCTCATCACAGGTGGCTCTCCAACTCCTCAGCCCCCACCTCGTAGCATAACAACAACTACCCTGCCCCAGGAGGAGAATCCCTCACGTGCTCCTGTTAAACTGAGAGCTTACAGAGCTGGTTATCATCCAGCTCTCAGTCCATCCAGACCTCTGTAAGGCTCCTCTGCCCTCAAGGCAGTCCACAGCTCCTCCTGCTTCAGTATTACCGGCAAACTCAATGCACGTTCAACTCAATAAAATAATCTATATATAATCTATAACAACAATTGATCCTGGGCAGTCCCACTGGTGACTGGCTACCGACCCCATGTAACCCCATTTACCCTAACACTGAGCCCAACCCATCACCAGCTGTCCACCCAGTGTGTTACAGGCTTGCATCGCTGTGTGCTGCACGTTTTTCACAGAAGGAAAAAGAGAGAGAGACCATATCAAAAGGTTTGCTAAAATCCAAAAAATCAACTTCAATAACCAAAATCACGTGCACATTGCTTCCACATCTCAAGCCATGCTATTATTCTCCAAACAGAATACAAGAACAGGACACAGCCTATTGAGGAATTCTGAGACTTTTTTTTCAAAATGCTTTTCTGATGGTACATGGAAAGTAATCCTGAACCACGTGTTATGACAGTTTTGGACTTCCTACCCAAAAAAAAGCAGCTCTGAGTATGGAACAAGCTTCCAACTGCTCTCATTACAGAGCCAGTTAAGCACACAAGCAAAATACACCTGCAAGGAGATCCTAGGAGCAGATACTGTCAAAGCAATTTAACACATTAAATATTGAAGGCTCTTCTCATATAGTATTCAATAAACAGAAGGGTGAAATGTGTTTTCTTTTTATGCAGTCTTTTTGTGTTTCTGTAGATTAACTCTACTTTTCAATGCAAACAAACCAAGAGACAAAAGATAAGTCATTTGTGTATGAATACAAAAAGAGAAGGCATCAAGAAGGAATGAAAGTAAATGCACAGAAGACAGTCCTACATTTCAAGTATCTGCCTGTGTAACGTTTGCAAAACATCTGATAATGATAAATGTATTCTCATTTCTAAGAGCTGCATGTCATGAAAGAATTTTGATACAGAAAAAAGAGACCCTAAGGTACTTTAACAAATCAGTAATATATCTCAGAATTAAAATTCAGACATCAAGATGATGAGGAGGAAGAGGAGGATGATAATTATAATAACAATAAACAATCTTTTAGGAGTGCTTTCTGAATGTGTTTAAATGTCATCTTTGAAAACCTAAACTGAAAGGGAAGTATAAATGTAAATCAGGACTTTATTTAAATGTGTTACTTAGAAAAAGCAGTACAATTCTAAATTTCTTAACTTGCATGAAGCAATGCTATCTTTTAATAACTACAGAACATAAAAAAAACCACCAGAGAAAACATTCATACCATATAGAGTCTACACAATGAAAGAAATTACAGTATAAAATTGAGGAAAGGTAAATTGTGGGTAGTTAGCTGTCTGCAATGATTTCCCCATACTGAGCTCCAATAAGGCTGTAAAAACATCTCTTACAGAGAAGTGCTGAGATATGTAGGGTGATGGTGTGAGTGGAACTAGATAAAGTCACTCCTGCTAGGTTTATCATACAACAAAATATTCCTAAGTGTGTGTAGGTTTTCCACCCAGCACTTCCACATGGGCGGACTTCCTTGCATTTGATCATTTGTCTGGTATTTTAGATGTACAGATAAAACAGAAAGAACCTTCTCTGTCCACTCCTACTGCATGATCAGATCAATGCTTTGCCTTGGGCTTTGAGCATGAGCAGGAACAAAAAGTGAGTCATCCCTAAAGGTGTAGGCTTGGAGCACAGCAGGCTGCCAGCCCGCAGAGATCTGCCTCCACCAGCTGCATCAGCTTCTTGGAGTTGCAGCACATTTGTCCAGATTGCCATCACTGAAAAAGCAAGTTACTAGAGTTAATGTTCAGTTGTTATTCAGTCCCAAAATAGCACATCCATCTGCTGAAACAAGTGTATAATTACAAGACTTATTGTTACATAAGCTATTTATTCCATACTGTTCCCTTGTCAATTTTGGAAGGTGCTAAGCCAAATTCTCTTCTGGGGCTTCCCTTCCATATAATTTAGATCAGCTCATGATTCAAGCCATTATTTTGCTATTAGCAAGCATAAGACACCAAGGGAACACATCTAAACTATCAGGGAGAAACAATTGATCTGCAAAAGGGCCCATGGATCGCTGCTTCCTGAACCATCCAACTTCAATCCAATTGCCAGGCATCCTTCTACAACTCCAGCCTACACTGCCAATCACAGCTTCTGCCTGTGTCTCTCCAGAGAGGTCCTCTGAGGTTGAGGACAAGGCTACAAAACTCAGCCTAGATGCCAAACTCCCCTTTGTACCAGGCTTCTTCCCCATTGTTTTCTAAGATTCCAGTTCTTGCATTCTTCCTCATTTCTTTTTCTCATTCAGAGATATGGTAGTCTCATCTCTGATGACAGAACTGAGACTGCACAATTTCAATCCATTTTTGTTAGAACTTTTAACCTCACTTGATTGTTTATACTTAAATTTCAATTTAACTGTATGTTTTATTAACAATTCAGCTGAAGGTCAGCACTCCAGTATCCCTATGTCTCCTAGCACCAGCTCAAAACAAGGGTTCTTAGAATGCTGCTTGCCCTCTCCAGTTCCAACAGTGTGCTGAAGTAACCACACAGCTCAACCACTCTCTGCAGACTCCAAGTCAGGTGTTAATGCAGTATGAAACTAGCAGAAATTGCTGAGAGAAGCCATCTCAGAGCCAAGGAACAGAATAATTCACAATGAGCAGATGCTTACATTTCATCTAATTCTAGTCACCTATAATGATGCTGATTTCATAGACAAGCCTGTACTCCTGCATAGCTAAAGCAAACATTAACTAGAAGAAAAAAATATTCTAAACTGATAACAGAAACTACAATTCAGAGACCAGGAAAACATATAAACCTGTCTATTACTAAATTCTGAATTTAAAAAAAAGCTTTACTGAAGACATTTTCCTAATATAGAAAGTCAGATTACAAAAAAAGTTAGTTAATATTATGTATTATTTTATTTCTATATGTATTTAACTACTGAATGCTCATTTCATCAAAGATGTCATTTCATCTGCAATTTTGGGTAGTGTACTTCAAGCAAGAAGCTGGTTCAGAAAACAGAATACTATAGAAGCTTCTAGTGTTAACCCATATCAAGATCTGAATGCCTGACTGACAACCATGAGCTTGTCCCAATGCTATGGAGCTCTTAACTTGGGCTCCCATGGATTACAGGGCTGAGGCTCAGTAGCTCACAGGCCAGCTAAATTAACTGTACAACAGCATATCCAATGAAACACTTACTGAGGCTTTATTCTAGTTTTCTAAGCTAAGCTATCTCAGGACTCTCAACTTCTTTTCTTTGAAACAGAAAATAATTTATAAAATAAAGGCTTAATACAGATTAAAATGAATAATATCGAAATACAGTGTAATGCTTACATCTTTGCCAACAATACACCATAACAAGGCATTCATTAATTTTCCCTGTTATGGCTGATCCCACAACAACTTGTATTAAAAATGCTGTTTTTGTATTTTCATGCTTTCATATTTCATTCTTGTGTTGGCCACATGAAAAACTTATTTGTGAACTAAAATTGATTTCAGATAATAAGAGCTATGCTATTATTTAATAGATTTATGGCTGCATATATTCCAGAAATAGCTACTCATTTAAAAGAGGAGCTATGAATGCAATATAAAAGACTAAATGGACTGAAATCTGCCAAACAGTGGAACAGTTCACAAGCTATTTCTTCAAGGGTAAGCATTTGCCTGAGGGCTTTCAATAATGGCAATCTCTGAAGGACATAATGAAACACAATTCTACAAGTCAGAGAAGTCTATCATTGTTTTTTCCCATCAAAACAAATGTATAACCATCTGACATCCATACAGAACTCTGCTATGCTTCACAAGCTAAGGTGAGCCCAGTCTTGCATCTAAATTTTGTGAGGGCCAAAGAAGAAATCCAGCAAGCATGATCCTTCCCCCAGGTATGGCAACTGTTCCTATGACATTTGACAGAATTAACATGTATTTATATTGCTCCTAAAACTATACATTATTAATCAGCTTTTCACAGCCAAAATCCTGTACCTTACATAAGCATGAAGCTTAACACTTGCCTTGGGAAACCACTGTTCTCAATAAACAAGGAATCCAGGGAATTCTGTAACATTTTATAAAGATAAAATATTACCATAAGATATATGTAAATATATTTTGATACTTTGAGGTACCAGATCAGGGTAGCTTTATTGACACAACTAAATTTATTTGGAAAAATTCTGTAGGTTGTTAACTTAGACATTTTTCATTATTTAACTCATAAATTATTAGGAATGTTTTGGTATTAGTGCCTTGCTTGGCATAATGACTGATGTAATAACTTCATGTATGATCCACTCCCTAGTATATCAAATATCGATTAATACATCAACACAGCATAACTGGCAGGAAGAGGGGAAGATAAAATAAATGTTGTCTTAAATTACAATTTCCCCAAAATAAATTGACACAAAAGGAGATGCTATGGATTGAAATTCTATAGATTGCATGTAACTCAACTCCCTCTTTCTGAAACAAGGAGAGGCAACTATTTTTCTTCTGTAGTCACACAGCAGGCATTTCATCAAATTATTTTGGTAACTGAGACATTCCTTACACAGTAATTGCCATAGAACTGGAACCAATAGCTAGCTCTCAACCATGGCAAAAAACAGATCTTGAAAATGAAAATACACTCTTATTAATATTACTTTTTACCTTTGTCTATACTTTGCCAGTAGACCCATATTTGCAAAAGGTTTAAAGCACAGTTTTTGTACATAACTCAGAAGCTTTTATGCAAGTATGCATGCTCTGAATCCAAAAGTATCAGGAGAATCCATGCAAACTTCATCCATTACACACTCCAGTAAAGTATTCAAGAACAGACAGTTAAGTTATACAGACTGCAAAGGATCAAGATACATCTACAGTGATTAAAACTTAAGTAAAATTCATCTAAAATGTTATAATATTTGTTTTTCTTGGTTTCAAACACTCTGAGGTCTAATATATTATTGACTCCACAATACCTGCAGCACTTCTTCCTACTCTGTAGGAACAGTTAACCAAATTGCATCAGGTAACCACACAAAAACAGACATGCTATAAAGAAATCACTCCTCTTAGGTCTGAGATGGATGAAAGCTCTTAAGGAAATATCCCCATTTTTGTGTAGCCCAGATAGTAACTATTTGGGATGCACATTATTAATATTATAAACCTAAGAGAAAACCATAATTTACATAACATTCTATCTACACAACAGTGATGCTGGGGGGGGTGGGACTGAGAAGTGTCAAGTAGGTATTTAAATGAATGATCATATCTATGTTTTAGGATTCTTCTACTGTTAAGATTATCATTTTACAGACAGCACTTGAAGAATCTGGGAGGACAAAGGAAAAACTGAGCACAAAGGTTAAACAGCATGAAACCCAGAGAGAAGTATTTCTGAACAGATACTACATTGCACTCTAGACTTGGATTAATGGGGAAATAATAATAAAGTCTCTGATAAAATTCTGAGTAGTCAACACAAGAAGTTTGCCAAGGAATAAAAAGCCCTGTTAGGTAAGGGAGTGAGAGAGCACCCCAGGAAAGATCAGGAATCATCCACAGCCCTGAAGGGTCTCTCAGTCCTACAGCTCTGCCTCTGCACGAGCCATTCCAAAGCACATTTAAGTATCCTACTTACTTTATTTAGTCCCTGTTACCATAGTATCAAACCACTAGTTACGTGAAACAGCAGGTTCCACAAGGTAAGAAATGCCCTAGCACACATTTGGGAGCGGGGAAGACACACAGAGAATGGTTAAGTGTCTTGCCAAAGATCACTTACAAAACCCACTCTAAAGGAAGAAAATAAACGTGTCTCACAAATTTCATACTATTGTATGCATTTTGAGTGGAAAGGGAAGATCAGTGAACAAATCCTGAGGACCGAAACAGGTTTTGCTCAATCTTTTCAGTAAGAGTTGTCCTTTAATTAAAATAAAATCAAAAAAAGAGTTTTGACTCTAGGTATCACAATATGGGAAAAAAAATTATTAAAAGGAGAAAAACTCTCAGAAAGCTGAGATGTTGGTTGAAGTTCAGCCATTTAATAGATGAGGGTATGAAAGCAGTGAATTTGAAAAAAATGTGTCCAAAGTCCCATGTTAACAATACATTAATTCAGAAGACCATTCCCCCCAAAACTAAAAAAAAAAAAAGTATTTGGCAGATGTGTCTTGAGCAAGAATAGATATTGGGTCACAAAGGAAAGATTTGTGCCTCACTGGCAGCAAATGGAGGAGCAGCTAAACCAGGAAGCATTTCCTACCAGGTCAGCACGGATATCTTTCAATGGGTTTGGGAAAAATGTCAGAAAGGACTGAATTATTGTTCTGTCTGTACTTGCTGTGAGGCCCTCCTAGCAGCAAAGCACTTCAGCTTTCTGCATTTAGATTTCTTTCAAAATTTTCAACTGACTGCCTTGTCTGTTCAAATATAAGCTTTTCAGAGCACAGATTGCTCCTTATTATTACAATTTTCTGCTCTTTCTACCTGGCACCAGTGTCAGGTGGGGCTTTTAAGCAGCAACACACTGTCAATGCAGGAGTTAACTGTAATACATCTCATGCCAGTGATTTGCCTTCAAAATACATCTTTTTCACCAAATGAACCAACACACTGAAGCAATACAGTCTGAATGGGCAATATGAACTGTAAGGTTTCTCTGACTGGATTTAATGCATGGCAGCTTGCATTTCTCAACATGCACTTATCAGAGTCACTGTCATCTTTCTTTTTCTTCACTGAGGTAAAAGTTTGCCCAGCACTCATAAAGTCTATTTATATGAGTGAAGTTTGAGAAACAGATCTGAACATCTTCTGACTAGGCAGAGGAAATTTAAAAAAGCTACAGGAGTAGATGCAGGACCAGACAAAACCACAAAATTACTTGCTTGCTCCAGTCAATGGGCAGATGATGCCACTGGAATCAGCTGCTATGTCCTAACAGCTTGAATGGTGTGAACAAGAAGCTAATTGAAGTATGGAAATTACCAAACCACCCATATTTAAAAGTTAATAAAGGATCCTGTGGCAGGAAAAAAATAGCAGTAACATTGATAAGGCTTGACTAAAAGCTCATTTTGTTTGGATATAGATGTGGATTCCAATGGCAGTGGATCTGGTAGAAGTGTCTGAAGGAACAGACCTCCCAGATGATATTTTTTAAGTGCTTCCCTAATGGNTGAGTGAAGTTTGAGAAACAGATCTGAACATCTTCTGACTAGGCAGAGGAAATTTAAAAAAGCTACAGGAGTAGATGCAGGACCAGACAAAACCACAAAATTACTTGCTTGCTCCAGTCAATGGGCAGATGATGCCACTGGAATCAGCTGCTATGTCCTAACAGCTTGAATGGTGTGAACAAGAAGCTAATTGAAGTATGGAAATTACCAAACCACCCATATTTAAAAGTTAATAAAGGATCCTGTGGCAGGAAAAAAATAGCAGTAACATTGATAAGGCTTGACTAAAAGCTCATTTTGTTTGGATATAGATGTGGATTCCAATGGCAGTGGATCTGGTAGAAGTGTCTGAAGAGACAGACCTCCCAGATGATATTTTTTAAGTGCTTCCCTAATGGAAAAAACACTGCCATCATATCCCTAACCCTCATGATTGTTCGTGACAGAGAACAGACAGATATAAGACCAATCAATCTCATAAGGCAAGCTGAGAAAACTGGTGGTACAGATCACACTTACATTAGACTAAATATAAAGAGCACCCATATGAAACATCCACAGAAAGTGCTACTGTAAACCTTAAGAATTTAGAAAGCTAATAAAACATTAATCCTTGTCAAACTTAAATATCTTCTATTTTTAAGAGTTCATTTGGCTGCAAATGGCTGTCATCCCTAATCTAAGTACTGTGCTTGTAGCAGATGTTGCTTTAATAAAGTGATCTGTGCCAGAGATGCTTATAAAACTGCACACAACAGCACAGGATTTACTGCTCCAGTGCTCATCCTCTTAGACTTCAGGTTCTGCTCCTATGCTCATCCTCTTAGATTTCAGGTTCTGCTCCTCTCAATGGAAACTTCCTGCTAGGCTGACAAAAGCAGATTTCAGAACAAGATGCAATGGGGTTTGGCAGAGCACTGAGGGAGCAGCCACCAGGATCAAGTAGTGAGAGGCATGGTCATCATAATGGGCACGATCCCCAGGGCAGCTGGAACACATTGCTTCCAACATCAGCCTCATGCCAGCTGTTTAGCTATCATGTCAATCTCCAAGGAAGACCAAACCTATTTTGGAACACCTCTCATAAATAAATTCAATTGAAATTAATCAACAATTTCAGTGACATAATGGATAACAGGATATCTTTATTCTTTTCTTGAACCGCCAGCTGTGATCGGAGCCTTTTTTGTTGTGGTTTTTAGGTTGGGGGTTTTTGTACATTGGTTGTTTGCTTGGTTTTTCTTCCTCTTTGAAAGCAGCTACAGTGTTTACATACATTTTTAAGTGGGACAGATTTAGTAGGGCAGATTATCACCAGCCTCACTTATCACAAAGCATGGTCAGGCAACCACAGAGTGTTCCTTCCCAGTTAGATCACAGCTGTTCACATTTACATGCAAACTCTGAAAGGACTGAAACTGGATTTATTCCATATGGACTTCAGAAGTATCAGGACAGAGAACATGATACTGAGGTGGTGACTCAGGAGACAAGTGGAAAACAGGACCTGAAGAACTGGCACAGGGAGTTTCCTACATTATGTAGGCTGCTAACTCTTCATTCATACAATTGAACCTGCTTTAAAAAAAAAAAAAATCAAACACTTGTATTTCCTAAATCTACTACACAACTAGAAATGCATTTCATGCATTTGGCAAAGATAGGATTAATGACATTTTCACCAGTTGTGAAGTCTAAGGTATCCCTTCAGAGAATATTCTGGAAGAGAAGTGAAGTTTGGATGCTTACATGACACAGTAAAATTAATCACTTATGCAATATTGAACCTTTAAAAATCAACAAGAACAAACTGCATAAGCAGCCACATGCACAAACATTAGACTTCATTCAACTTTTCACAGAATCTTAAAAAATTGAAGAACTGAAGAGTATTCTATCTGACAATTAGAAAGAAAGCTTGCCAGCAATCCTGGAAATCAGTCTCACCTGTCATCTAGACTGAATTTCTGCAAACACAACACACAATTCACAGGGAAAACTGAAGATATTAAAAAGTCTATGCATAAGATTAATTTAGAAAACTACTTGGATTTTAGAGGATTGTCATTTTAAGCTGAACCAATTTTAAAACATTTAACAGATTATAAAGAATTCACAGGAATTGCAGCTGTAACTCCCCTTCAAGACAGTATTGCCACAAGAAGCAAGGATATGAACTGACAGACAAAAAATAAATTAACGCTCAAACCCAAGAATTCCTACTTTATAAATACTACCTACTTTCCAGGAATATGATAATGTGATGCAACAGCTCACATTGTTTGCCTCAGAATTCACATAACAAAACCCAGTCATACAATCTCCCTTGCCACTTAGTCTGTTATTCTGAATGTCTCTCTCCGTGACAAGACACTTGTCCTCCCATGATTTTCCTCGTCTTCCTGTCAATATCTGAGGCTTTTATCGTCTCACTGTTGTTCTCTGCCTTAAATTCCAAGATCATCCTTGGCTTTTCTCTTTACATCTCCAGGTGTTCAACCACAGTAGGGTGTACCAATGCTTTCCATCCCTCAAAAGTACAAACCACCACCTGTACTATATACTTAACTAAAGGTCAGTGACATTCAGGAAGAACTGCAGCCAGAATCTAGACATGTGCTAAAACTAAAAAAGGTAACAAGAACATCATCCATACTTGCACCACAATGTGTTAAAAATATTTAAATATGTAAATTCTAACTTCCATCATGTTGAACTCATGAAGTTTTATCTAGTTTCTGGTGGCATGAGGAGATAAAAAGAAAGATTGATTTCAGGGGTCAAACATGTTTCCAGTTTCAGAATTAAGTTCCAAGATAATTAATTCTCAGTAGGAACTCATTACACTTTGTAAATGAATTCATCTATTCACCATCGTTTCATTGACAAAGGTTCTTGATACACAGATTAAACTCTCAATTGAACCTCAGTTCCATCACCTCGTACTCTCACCTCTCCTCAAATTGAAAATACAAGTCATTCATTTGGAAAACCTATTAGTTCTTTATTAATAGAACAATGACCTTCTGATCAAAATGTCTGTCTTCCTACTCAGGGAAATTTTTTGTTCGCTTGAATTTACAACAGAGAACTGCCACAGTTAACTCTTTGCTGACACTTTAAGTATTATTTGATTACAATAACTTTACATTTGCATCACACAATCCACATACAAAGTAACATCAGTTTAATCAGCAGGTAAAATCAGAAATTTATTAAATAAGGAAAGGACCATGTCATTAATCAGACTGGCTTAGTGGTCACTTTTGTATCTCCCCTAGCTGTTGTATGTCTGAGAACATCAATGCCTTCAGGAGGAATCTTTAAAAGAACAGAGGAATACAGAACAATTAAGAATATTTCTGTTTTACTTCAGGCAGCTGGCAGTTGTTTTCTATGTTGGGGTTTTTTCTGTTGTTGTTGTTTCCACATGCTTTACATTACTGCTGAATCTTTTTTATAGGTGATGGCATCAGTACTATTCATAGTATACTGAGAGCACACCACCAATATTTATAGTATCCAGTCTGGCACAGTTTAATCAAGCTTTAGAAGGAGCTCTTATGTTATACACAGAAAAGCTTTATTGAAAGCCCCTTGGTGGAATTTCTTAGTGGTATTTTAAACTGGTTTCATGGCTTCTACATTGAAATCAGTACAGAATAGGTGACATTAATCAAAGCAGGTTTGCTCACTCCATGGGCAATAATCTTTATGTGATTAGAGATAGGAGTTCAAAACCCAGCCCAGTTTCTGAGAACTTTTATACACAAAAGCCTTCTTATCAAGGGTGGTTCTAAAATGCGTCACTATTCATTTTCTGCTTTTGACCTTTTTTTATGCTTCATAAGGGGTATTATCTAAAATTCCCAGCTCTTAGGACACTGCCCTGATTGATTCCAAAATTAATACCAAGGGTAAGGCAATGCTGTTCTGCAGGTAGATAATAATTCATTACTATGTTCCATATATTAAGATGCTTGTTAGTATGCAGCTTAACAAAGATACTTCACTCAACTGGCTGTCTGCAAGCAACAACTCTTGCTTCAAACCAGTGATGAAAAAAAGGTATTTGAGAAAGCTTCCTTTATTATCACTGAGTTTTTGAGGAATCTTACATTATGTTCAATGCTGTTCAGCATAGTCCTAAAGCATCCTCTCCTAACGAGACTTTTCAGCAGTCAGAAGTTTCATCCCTTGCCTGAGATCTTCAGAAAGAACAGCAATATCAGCATTGCCAAACCTTCACCAAGTTAATTACACTGACATCTGATGATCTGCATATGCATATCAGAGTGTCAAGAGTGGAACACTCCTCCCTCAGAGCTAATAAATATAGCCATAGTGCTAGATTAAATAAAATTATTTTTTAATGTCACAATAACTAGACAAGCATCCAGAGAGTTATGTTCTGAAAAAGTGGCTAACTTAGAGACACTGATGCATTTCAGAGATTTGTATTTCCCAAATTTCCACGTGCTTGATGAACCTCTTTGAGTTGTGCCAAACCATTGTCACCAGCGCCAGTCATGGGGGACCAACAACTGAGGGATCAAATTGTGGCACTCAGTCAATGACAAGCAGCAATACCAAACTGAACTTGTTCAAAAATAGGGAATAGTGCTCCCAACACCCATTTCTGCTGACATTTTTAATGCACTGTTTAGCACATTACACTGTGTCTGATACAGGATCTCTAATGTGCTCCTGGTAGGATCATGTTGGAAGACAATCGCACTTGAACAAGTAATGAGGGACGTTTCCAGATCATATAGAAGCAACTGATTTATTTTGAGTGACCTGCAAAGAGCTGGTGGTTTAAATCCTAAAATCAAAATGAGTAGTTGACAGTCTTTCATTATATAAGCCAAACAAAATCCTGAAATCATGGAAATAGGGAATTGTTTCATTTGTAAAAAATCTGAAAATGAGAACAGAATGGCTTTTCTGCTTCTAGGAACACTTGCAGGAGTTGCAAACAAGCAATTTCTAATACTAAGCCCTAGGATTTAGATACTGTCAATTATTAGGGCAAAACACTTCCTGGTTTAAAATACAAAAATACAAAACATAGTAAAAACACTCTTGGGAAGTTCCTAAAAAATGTTTCCGACTAGTTTTGAAAAGGACAAGATCTCTTTAAAACCTTGCTTCCTTGGAGATTCTTCTGTTCAGTAGTAATTTCAGCTGCTAACTAATCACAAAATCACCCCTGTAAAAACCAGTAAGAAATGATCATATCTATTATTCAGATAGTCTGTAGGCAAGAAGTAATCTGGATTAGTCCCCCTAGCCTATGTTTTTTTGCTTATTTCTTTCATATGCCTTTTTATTCCTGCTTTATCTCACACTAAACAGGTTTTACACAGACTTAATCTTTCTCCAACAAAAACATGAGGCACTATAACAGTAGTGATTTACATTGCTAATTGCTGGTTTCAGTTGCTTTAAAAGTTTAATTGGTGAGCTTTCTTTTTTTTCATAGTTACTGAAAGAGTAACACCTCATGAAATCAGGTCAGGTTGTTATAGTTTAAACAATATGGGATGAATTTGTTACTTTTTCCATTACTACAAAAGCTAACACTACTTTTAAAAAGCACTATTTTAGATAAGACATCTGTCAAAATACCTCTTTCAGTTGGGGCTCTCTCTTGTTATTCTTATCTTGGGCATGTCAAGATAAAAGTTTTACAATGAAGAGAAAGGTCTACAAAAACCATGCCCAAGTGAAACAGAGAACTACTTGCCCTGAACTTTATTTTATTGTCCTTTAAGAGGTGGCCAAGGGTGGGTCCAATGAGTCCTCAGTCTGAAAATAAATAGCATTTACTGAAATGATGCATTATGCCAGCGATAAAGTTTAATTTGAAAAAATCAGGAAAAGCCCTTATCAAACCCCATTTTTGCAGCCTGCCATAGGAAGTGATAGTGCAGGGTTATGTGAGAAAACGTTATTCAAGGGTGCTGAAAGCAAAAGAACTATGAAAGTCTTTCTGACCTCACAGCTGTCAGAAACAAACAAGATATGGTGCCCTTAACGACCACAAAAAGCCCCAAAGCTGCATCCTGTGACTATCGTGCTCACCTGTCTAGAATGGAGTCCATGTGTACATTTCAGGCCATTGTAAAAGAAATCAGGCAAGATCTAGGATTTCCTGTCATTTCAGACTTTAATGCCCAACACTAATGTAAAATGAGAACTTGTTTGGATTTGAGGTTTGGGTGTGGGGTTTGGGCCATTTTTGGAGTAGTGTGAGGAACATGTCATATTAAATGGAAACTCATATTTATGGAATGGACATGAAAAAATCTGCTCTGTTTCCTTAGAAAAATCATAGTAAACCATAGCAGGACAAATGTGTTCTTACTTTTACAGCTCAAAACCAAAAAAAAACATAAATCCCCATAACCCACAGCAGAAATCTCTGGGAGGAAATACCAATTCTGTGTCACAGTCCACAATCACATCCTGATTTGCTTGAAAGGCTGGTCTCACTCCTTGCACTAATCTGCAATATTTATCACTGTTGGTTTTCTCTTCCACTACTATTCTCTCCTTTAGTGGGCAAGAGCAGTTAGGGTTAAATATCTTAGGACTAAAAAAATCAATTGCTGATAGAAATTTCCTGGTCTATCTCTAAATCACATTCTAATATAAGATACCTGCTGTAGATCAAGACTACTTGAATATATTCAAGAAAGGCCTAAAAGCAAATGAGCCACAGATGATATTCTGGTCAGGACAGTAAAATGCTTTAGTTCCTCAAAAGCAAATTGCTAAACATGCTTGGCTTTGTATATTTCATAATTGAGTTCAAGCCACAAGCTTATATTTCAGTTATGCTGCATATATTGAATTCTACTATATGTGTCTCTCTTTATGGCTCTTGACAGGCACATGAAATTAAAAAAAAATCCATCTTAATTAATTAAATATATTCCATGTGTTATAGATGTGTGTGTAGCAAATGCTGATGCCTCTAATTGTTCTAGAATCATGTCATGCTACTCAGTTGAAAACCAGAAGATTCTTCAATAACCCCTGTCATTTACTTCATGGCAGACTGACAGGAATTTTAACTGCAGTAACTGGGAGCACACAGGATTGGAGCAGCAGAACAGCCCTCTCCTGTCTCTGTTTCACCAGTTCATGAGTCACCTTGGAACACCAGGTAACCACACTGCAAATGTTGAAAGTTCTGCCCTGTGTTGCAGTGGGCTAACAGCATCCCAGCCAGGTACACTGGCACAGCTTTCTCATGTGGGCACTAAGGCAGCATTCCCTTGTTCATTAGCTCCAGCTTTCTGTTCCCACATCGAGCCAGCCACACACTGCTGCAGCTTCCCCTCAGAACACTAAAGCACTGGGAATCAGTGACTGCCAAAAAAAGGTCTAATGCTGGTTTAGATAGTATATGAAAATATCAACTTTCAGCTGGATGTTATTTCTAGAAATCCTTGTTTCATAAGGACTTACAGTGGGGTTTCCCAGTCCAAATCAATATATTCGCTTGTGTTAATGTCATGCTATAACATAGCTCAATTTCACTTGCTTCTGTCAGTTTTGAAAACAGAAAAACACAAAGATTCTTTTGTTGTTGTTTCTGGAAAAATGATTGCAGAATTATTTAATATGGTTTTCCCTGAGGGCCCTGAGTAAACAAGCATCAAGACAATGAGCAAACACAACAGCCACACACTATCACAGCAAGATAATGAGGCAACCATGTACACTCTCTGCTAGTTACCAACAGAGACTTCCCATAATTAAATTAAACTAAATGTCAAGTAAGTTTAATCAACATCAATTCCTTGGATCCAGGGACATACACAATTAAAACTTATTTCTATTTATCATCATTCATAATATTTTGTGGAAAAGAGTGGATGTGAGCATTAGAGATATAAACAAGACTAATCAGACTACAATCAGAATGTATTTAGTAGGACTCTTGTATAAATCCCAAATTGTATGGCTGGTTATGCTTTTCCATGCATCTTTATTTCATCACACAAAGTTGTCAAAGGACAGTGGTTTCCTTATAACATTTTTTCAAAAACACTGGACAAAAATTTTTATTGCATAGGAACACTTGTTGGGGTTTTTCTTTTTCATTTGCCAACCACTTCTGAAATATAGTTCAACTGAGCTAAACTACAGCTTAGCTGGAGTCACTTCAACTTGATAAAAGATACTTAACTTGAACATAATGTATTGAAGACTGAAAATGAGGTGTATTACCACAGACCAAAGTCTATCCTCTTTATATCATTGCATCCTGTAATTTGCTTGGAGTGAAATTAGGCAATGTTCCTTCTGATCTGCAGGGAAAAAAAATCTAAAACCATTTAAAATTCAGACAACTTGAGATTCTTCTGAATATTTGGGTATGTTTCAGACATGACTACAAAGTAAGGTGCAAATGGGTTTTGCCATGAGTGTATCTATACTTCAGGGGACAGTATCGTCAAAGCTTTCAGACATTTTCAAGTACATGAGGCCAAGAATAAATTCTTCTCACTTGAACTTATTTAAGAAAGAGTGGGAAAATGTCTGGTTCCCATGTGCAAACAAGGAGCTTTAAAGTAAGATGGATTTTCAGCCATTAAATATATTCTTTCACATGGGAGATATTTATGTTTTATTCCTATCCAGGAAAGTTCTGCCAGACAACGAAGGGACTGTGATGAAATATCACTTCTGCCTCATGCCAAGGATATCAGCCATAATTTCCACTTACCAATGGAAAACTGAGGACAAGTCAGATCATTGTTTGATGTTGTACAGCACATCAGTGGCAGAGCTCATGCCAGTTTGCAGTCTTAAGCCACAAATACATTCTTTATATATGCAATATATACAAATACATATTCTTCTAGGATCTTTATATATAGAAAAAAGTACATATGCACACACAGTACAGTACCTATTACTTATATTTGCACCTTAAAACAATTAGCTCAGCTTTGATAATCAAAAGAATCAAGCCAAATTCAGTTTCACCACAGCAAGTAGCAAGACTCAGATGAACTCAGCATAATGGGAACACTATCTGCCAACTCAGAAACATAATAAAATTTTAATGCTAATCAGGAGTTGAAAACACAATGTGACAGTATAAGCTTTTAATTTAAAAAAATCTTCTAAAGGGCTTACTTCTAATTCTGCCTGCCTCCTCTAATATTAAGAATGCCAAGTGAACAGGCTGAAAATATTTACTAATTTTTCAAGCTAGAAAAAGGTGGAATATAGGAGCTGGAACCAATATGATGCTCAAGCTGCTCACAAACTGTAAAATAAATAAGCTCTAATATTTAAAGAGTTTCACTGAAGATGTGAAATTAGACTGGAAAGGACATAAAGCAGCATACCCTAGAAATTGCACAGGATTCTGCAAATTAGTTCAAATAGTAAGAAATACATGAGTGTTTTACATGCTTACAGCATCACCTGCATGCAGTTCCAAGAAAATCACCATGGAATTCGGACAGAGATTACATTTGTAGTTTTTAATAAACTCTTATCAATTGGAAGGAAAATTCCCCTTTTCCTTTACCCAAGAAGGTGACTGGATCAAAAAGCAAAAGGGGCCAAATGTCACAAATTTTCATGTGCAATGCCACGAGTCTTGCAAAGGTCTCAGGCTGAGTGGGGCTCAGTGATGGGTGGTGGTCCTGTCAGCAGAGCACAATGAATGGGCACATGAAGCAGCCCAGAGAAATAAACTTAGACTTTTCCTCCCATAACCATCACTAATTAGTCTTTACTAAGTCAAATATTGCCACTCTATCAAGTTCAAACAACCACCCTTCCTCATTATATCCTCCACATGTCCATATCTACTGGAAACAAAGAGTGGTATTTCAAATGTCTAAAGCTGTTCAAATTTCCCTTTCAGCCTAGAAAAGTTACCCAGCTTCACACTTAGTACTTCTTAGTGCATTTCATTACAGGGGCTTCCATATGTAATTAAACCAAAAAAAAGTGTTGGGGTTTTTTTGGTTGGTTGGGTTTTTTTTCGACAGGGATAAAGAACAAAAGAGAAACAGTATCAAAATTGTATAATGCTGGTTAAGGACCAAAGCCGACAGAAGAAGATAGGGACTCACTTGACAGTGTTAAAAAAAAATGAATAAAAGCATGAATGAAGAGGAATGGAATGTTGGAATTATACTTCTTGCAGCAAAGCTAATATGGTGTTGAAAAGGTTGGAAAACGTGTCCAGGGAAGTACTGCCATGGGCATTTAGATTACTTGAGAGGGTAGAACTGTGCAGGGCAGTAGGTCCTGGAGACTGGAGAACTTCTCTTGAGCACAATGATGCAATACTTCTGCAGAATTCAGATAATTTTGCTTTTAGAGATTCTAACACAATTCTGTATCCAATGAAGTGACTGAATATGTGGTTAAATAAGCAAATAATCCCACCACAGCACCAAGAGCAATCGTTCATTTCCTTAAAGGATTTACAACACAGGGATTCTTCCACTTTCAGCCAGGTGAACAGATTTGCAACCAAATCAAATGTTGAGGAAGAGCTCTAATGACATCAGGAGTTTTTAAACATCCAAGCTCTTTTAGAAAAATAATTTCAAAAATTTTCCATGCTTCGCCAATCAAAATTAATTCTGTACAATTGAAAAAAAAAAAGAATACAAATAAAATAAAACTTTGTATAGGCAGACAGGTTTTCTAATTCTGCACTGTACTAACTGTACTGCTAAAATTATTTAATTACTTTACTAAAATCCAAATGCCATAGCTAAAAGTTATTCTTTCAAATTCCTTGTTATTAAAGACATTTAGTATTTGCAAGTAAAGGATAGGTTTGAAATAGATTTCATTGCAATTTTTAGCCAAGGAAATTGAAAAAAAACCTTGTCCTGGTCCTTCCTTGTAAAATATTTCAGACTAAGCACACTGGATATCCTTCAGAGATAACAGAAGGCCACTAAAAAACTGACAAGTTGCCAAGTTTTGTGGGTTTTTAATTCCTCTTACTTGTCCTGTCACAGATTTCAGCAAATTGCACAAATTATCATCCTGCCACATAGAATAGGAATGAAACAACTGTTGAACAATAATACAACATTAAATATGGTGAAACAAAACACACAAATCTAGTGTTCCATAAATTTACTATTCTATTATTGCTTTAGTATCCTTAACTTTTCTTTTGCACTTATGCATTAAAATGTTCCATGTGATTAAAAATCACATATTATCTTTTCCAAATTGTCTCTCAGAGGAGACAGTGTGCTGCACAAAGACCACACAATGAAAACCATTCTAAAGACTGCATTCACACTTCATCTGTTATTAAAGCTTTAAAATTGGGTGATGAAGACCACAGAAGTTCTCCACAGAAAAACTCCCCTTAAAATCTGGTTATGCTGACAGTTTGAACAAATTGAAAGTGATCTGCATTTCAAAAAATTGCAAAACCCTACATTTTTAGGATAGTTTTGCACACATACCACTTGTGATGGGATCAATGTCAGTATTAAACATGACAGAAGAAATGTAAAGATAAAAAGATGTAAAACCCCTGAATCTGCTTAGCAACAAGGTATAGGTAATACAAAAATTCCTTAGCCAGAAGATAAAATTCAGAGTCTGAGGATTACAGACTCTGCTGCAAGCCATTAAATTACAGAATTATCTCCCTAAAGAAGTGCAGATGTTTGATCATCTGGGTGACTCGAACTGGACCAGATCAGACAGTGTCTAATCAGTCCAGAGCACACAGGCAGGTATGACAGCACAGAGGGATGCTGTACTATTGCTATCCATTTGCCTAAATCAAAGAGGCAAATGAGTAAATTAAGTGCCCTAAACAATCTCTGCCTTGGGAGGATTATTTTTTATGTTTTACATGTGGTATTGGTTTAACTGTGTCCAACACTAATACTTAATCTGGTGTGCTATCTGTGAACACAGGATGTCAGAAGTTAAAAAAAGACATTAAAATGCCTATTTATGATGAAAACCATCACTTAGGAGTTCTTCATCTTAAATCTCCACCTGTGAAGGAAAAAACTCTCACATAATCCTATTGTAATAAATGCCAGCAAATTGGAAACACGAATGAGGACAAAACCTTGTCAAGGGACACATGAAGAACTTAAACATCTGAACACCAGAGCTCTGCTGCAATGCTAAGCATGAGACTGCAGAAGTAGATAGCTTTGTTTAATGATGAGATCAGTAAAAAGACTTGTTCTGTAGAAAGAAGAAACTGATGGAAGAAATTTAATTACCATAAAACTTTTTCTAAGAAGGCCAGAATTTCTTCCAAGACAATGATTACATTATAGCTACAGCTTTCAGGTATTATGTGTTGTTGCAATAAAGATTCCATGGAATGGCTTGGCTGGGAAGGGTCTTGAAAGATCATCAATTTCCAACTTCCCTGCCATAGGCAGGGACATGTTTCACTAGGCCAGGCTGCTCAGAGCCCCATCCTGCCTGTCAGGAACATCTCCTGATGCCATGGGGCATCCACAGCTTCTCTGAGCAACCTGTTCCAGTGCTCCACCATTACTCTTATGCAGAGATGGCTAAACAAAAACACATGCAACTTCATATCCTGAAAAATATAATAAGCTACTCAGTAACTCTGTTCAGATGCAGAGTCCATAGTTAATACTTATTTTCAGAGAACAGTTACAAGTTCTCACTGAAGTTGGCAAGTGATTCCAACAGGTGGGAAAGATGTGTGTCGATATTTCTGTCATTATCTTCTATCCCTGTGTGGCAGCTAAACAACAATGGAAACAGTAAGCAATAAGTCTCAAAGCCTCTTTTTTCTTTGCCCAGTCAGGAGAAGAAACATGCCTTCATCATCCTTGGTCCAGTTTTCCTTTTAAGTAAGTCTGCAGAAGTCAAATGACATTGTTTGCAACCTTCTTCAAAACACGCCCTGCAAATCTTTCTAGCAAAGACGCATTGTAATTGAATGTTTTGTAGGTGATGAAGAAAGCTAATTTATCATTTTTTCCATATTAAAACTAGATTGCAATATCTAGTCCAGAAACTGAATTTTTGTATTAGGAATTCTAGGCAAGTACAGAGTCAATTCCACAGTCTCCATATCCATATAAATACAATACAGAAGGTGACAGCTATTTCCAGTTCCACTGTATTTAATTCAGAATTAAAGGGTGATCTGCTAAAAAATAACATCTAGAAGGATAAAAAAAGGGGAGCTGTTACTGTAACAAAGAAATAGGGGAGCAAACCCAAGATAACTGCAAAGTAAGTGTTAAAAAAATCCCAATCTTCCATCACCAAACAATCACTGTGCAGCACCTCTGTCCATCCTGTGGTCAGCTTTTCACAAAACAGCACAAAATTAATTGTGCAGTGGTAGCTCTGAAAGCCTGACAGGTAAACTTGGAATTTCTAGACTTCATGTTCATAACAACTACTGCTTAAAACTCTTACTTAACTTCCACATTATTTACAAGCAGCACGAAGTTCTTAAGTTGTCTTCTTGAAGTGTTCAGCAGGATAATGCAGAAAGTTAAAGAATCTGCATTTGTATCCATTTCTGTATTGGCTCATATTCCAAAAAACTGTGGTTTGGCATTGAAGGTTATGGGGTTGCTTTTTGTTTTCATTTTGTTTTGGGTTTTTCTGTGGGAGTTATTTTCTATTTTTTTTACAACATTTTAGGATACATGACTTTTTTTTCTATTTCAAAGCCTAAGAAAACAAGCACAGTGAAAATAACAATATCTTTTGCTAACCTTATTAGGTTCCTCCCCCTACACTCACACAAAAGGAACTACTTCAACTGTTATGCAATATTATTACTCTTCTTCTCCAAACACGAGTAAAACAGGAGTTTCCTAATACAACCTGACAGAACTGGCCAGGCATGCTATTTAAAGGTAATACTATTTGAAGGCCAGTTACCTCATCTGAAAGGGCTAGGGAAAAATACCTCTACAGTAACCTGTCTGCAATAGATCCCAAGGGATTTCCCCTCATCCAAGTCAACTCCATGCAAAGAGAGTCAGAAAGAGCCATCTGAGATTCAAAGTAAGTCAACACTAAACATGCCTCAGTTATCCTTCTGCCTTGAAAGGCTGGAAAGGGGTATCACAGATATTTTTCAGTGCTAAGTCTTCTCCAAAATAAAATGAACTCATAAACCCTTTTTTCTTATTGCTACAAGACAAATAGCCAGAATCACAGAAGAATGGGGTATTTCTTCCAAACAGAATAACTTGGCTAAATAGTCCTACCAATTAAAACAACTAAATGCAGGCATGAGTTTCTGAAGCTGGTGTAGTGCAAGATCATAAAAAGCATGAAATCATCTGTTCAATGATCAGGTAGAGCATTGAATCAATACTCACTTTTAAATTTGGCTATTGACTTCCTGGGTAAACTTTCATTACAGAATGAGTTTGGCTCTCATACAATCTTTCCATCTCAATCAAACTGAAAGCTCTCTAGAAAAGTATTTGCTTATGTTCTTGTGCCTTTGCAGGGCTTAGCAAAGCCTAGCTCAGATTTACAACACAGGATGAAAATGTTACAGTTTGTATGCAATTGTTTCCTAAACCCAGGGAAGGTTTGTTCTATTGACTTTTTTTTGCCCACAGGGCATTAGTAAAACAGTAACAGCTTGTAAGTTTTTGTTATATAAGAACAACAAACTCATTCAACATTTTTTAGTAAGACTGATATGACAAAGGACCAGTTACAGAATAAATAAAAATATATATAAATAATAAGTATAGCCCTTGCATTCCAAGTACAAACTAGAAGAAAGATTCATAGGGGAAGAACTGAATTTACTGAGAACCATTATTCTTGGGATTTTTCCTTCTTTCTTCAGGTGGTAGATATTTCTGCCTCTTATGTGAAATTTCAGCCTATCATGGTTTGACACTATCTCTGTCTTTCAGGAAAAAGAAAAAAGTATTTTATTGCTAGTGTTGAACATGATACACTCCTTCAAATGAAAACCCAACCTGAGTGTGTGTTAAAACTGAAAGAAGCAAGAGAAATGGATCACTTTTTCCATGTCAGTATTCAAAAGTTAAGTAATGAAACATTCTTATCATAATGAATGAGTCATACCTCAGAATATCTTAGGAGTCAAAAAATAGTCTGTACTAGATAAGTGATTTGTTCTTACAAATAGACTCTCCTGGAAAGACAGCTTTTGTCAAAATAACTGCACCTGCAGCAGGACATCTGTAAGTACAGACATTTTACCCATCGTAACCTTGAGTACTGTACCAGGGGATGGAGGAACTCAAACAAGAAAAGAATAAAGTTACCAAAAAAAAAAATTAAAAAGTATTAATTCAGTGATTTGCAAGTGAAGGCTCAGTGGCCTGTGCTCATCATCCAGCTGAACAAAACACAGAGGAGTGCTGTGTTCCATAGATGGTAGCACAGAACTACACAAAATGTCACTTGGAAAAGGCAGAGGTTGCTGGCTCGATCGAGCAGCAGTTTCCAGGTTGTGCCTTGAATACCCCTAACTCAGATGAGCATTGCTGTGCACCTGCCAGAAATTATGTTAAGCAACTTCTCTTCTGTGGCATTTTACATGAGTGCAAGTTAAATTTCCAACCAGAGTTAATTGAAATCATTATGTTGTCAAGATATTTCATAATATTAACATTGGATTGATAGTCTTTACATGTAACTATTTCAAAGTACTTCTCAAAAGAAATGCTTTGCAATTCCCTATGTTAATTAAAACGTTACCAGATCTAATGATTTTAAAGGAAAATGTTGACACTAGAATAATGCTTTCCCTATAAAATGTATTACCTTTTCCAGAAGACTGGCTTAACCTGGCTAAATACAGGGGGCTCCAGCACAGGAAGACAAGAAAAAACCCTATAATTTTCATTTTCCTTTTCCAACTACCATAAATTAAGCTGAAATATGCCTCCCATGCAATAAAGTCTTTTTGCTTCTCACTGCTGTCTCTATTCAGTGGAATAGTATGAGACTGCATTGCTGCAATGGTCACATTAAAACACTGGTTTGTGTAACTGCAAAAATAAAACATTCTGGGGAAAGGAAAAAAAAACCCAGGCATTAAGCTTTGCATTATAACTTCCCTTGGCCTTGCTTTATTAGGCAGCAGCATGAATGTCTCTACATGGTTAAATTAAAATATTTTCTGGAAAAACCTTATTTATAGACCGATAGATAATATCATGCAGTAGTAGGAAAGTAGGTGTGATTTCATACAAAACTTGCATGTATTAACAGTTCTCATAGAACACTACATCTGTCAACAAACATAGTAATTTTTTGTCATTTAAACTCCAAGAATAAAATTCATGTTTATTTAATATCAAATATTAATTTATCTATGCTGCATTAAAGGAGATCAGCATGGCAGTAAAGAGAAGTGTCCTTAAGACAAAGTCAAAAAAGAAATTAAATCATCCAATTCTGCATTTGAAGCAGGTGTCTTTGCCTTTCTGTAGTGCAAATGAGCAAGGACTGTTTCAAAAGACTAATAAAACCACTAACCAAATCTAATCCTTATACTTTAAAACCTATGCATACAATTTAAGTAACTTAATATTATGGCTAATCCCTGCTCCCACTGGACTCAGCAGAAGACTCACAAGCAGGAGTTGGTGTTTCCTCTGCTGTCTTTTGAAAATACACTCCCTGAAGTACAATATGTACAGATACTTGTGTTCTTGGGAATAACCATCACATGGATGTATTTCATGGCTGTGTAAGCAGGGGTGATAACAGACCTTCAGCTCAGCACAAAGTGCATTATTAGATGACTGTATCACCAATTATATTCTGCTGGAACTTCCTGGTTCACATTCTCTGCAGAATTTTTACCAAGAAAAAAAAAAATGGCAGGGCTTCCACAGTGGGATGTAATTCATGTCTAGGATTGAAAATGTAATTTTCTAGTCAAACACATGAGGAAAGACCTCACTGACAAATTTAGAAGTTTTTACTAAAATTTCCAGCATCAGTTTTCCATCTTGCAGCTCACAGACTCATAATGCAAGTAAGAGCACAGTATCCCAACACTGAAAAGATGTCTAGAAAACTGCAAGTGCTACAGAGAACCCTATAAAATCAAGAGTGTCCCCAAATACAGAAGAATCTGCTTCAGCCACATTTTTCCTCAAACAATAACTGTTGCTATCATTAAATATGAATTTTATGTTCATACCTGGTCCTGCCAAGGGAAAGGCTTGACAGAGGGAGTTTGGACAGAATTTCATTTCTATTCAACAGCATCTGACCTTGGGCCTAGAAATTCCCTAGAGGACTGGGGGCAGGAGAGTTTTTCTGCTTTGTTTCAATTCTAAAGCCTGTTCATCTTCCTTTAGGAAAAAAACCCAAAAACAACAAACATAATTAGCTTTACATTACCAATAGGCCTGCACATGAATTCTCTTTAAATTTCTTGTGGGAAGACAGGTGTCTGCAGTTCTGATAAAGTTTCATTTGGCTGTCTGACAGGAACATGCTCTTCCAAATACGTTATTTTCATCCTCCAATACAGCCATCTACATCTGTCCTCAATGAAACCAGAGTAAATATGGACTGAGCTAACTTCAATTAAACTACACAGTTAAGTACGAGAGCAAAACTTGACCCAGAAGCTGGAAATGAATTTAACTTTGTGTTCCAATATGCTTTCAGTCTTACAGTTCCTTAGATTTTCCTCTGAACTCTTTTTTTGCATTTTCACAAAGAATCACACTACCTATTTTTGAAGCAAAGCAGTAAGCAGGGGAAGGTAACTCAACACACTTGTCGACACTTCTGTCAGCTAATTTATGCTTTTTAGACATTTCTGGTGTTGCTAGCAAATAAAGACATGTATTTTGTTTTTTCAGTACTTGGAAGTGTAACTGCTTATCACAGCAGACATACTCCTGTCAACCTTTTTTACATGGAGACTTGAAAATTCAACTGGTTTATTTTTTCACTAGTCTAAAAAGTAGAAAATATCCAAACACAGACCAAATAAGTAGTCAATGATATTTTGCAACGAGTACAAGAGGTAGAAGTCCTAATTATATGCATTCATATTTAATGAATGTTTCCCAGGTGAAGCTAAATTCTTTGTAGTCAGTTATTATAATGTTGAGCCTCCTTTTCACATCTCTCAGGCCAAAACAAATCCAGCATACAAGACCAAAAACAGGTTCAGGAGGCACCAACTACATTCCTTTAATGTCTCAACCAGAATTCTTGGACACAATGCTACACTCTGCTAGAGAAATGGAAGGACTTTGTATGATCCACAAGAATACAGCTGTAGAAAAGGTACTTTGTCAGGAAATAACAGGCATGTACACAGCTCTCTGAAAACATGAGAACCAAAGGGGCACTGGCTGCTTTTAACCAGAGATGAGAGCAAGGCACAGTTTCTCAAAATATCCTTTTTATTGTTTGTTTCAATTTAAGGGTAAAGCATGAGAGATGATAGTGCATTTCAGACCAACAATTCCTGATCTGAAGCAGAACTCTTGAAACAACCATAGAAACCCCCCAGTCTGGTACAGTCTGACACACCCAGAAAAAGAAAATATGGTCAAGATTAGAGAAGGAGCAAGCATTTTCAATGTTTAAGAACAAACTTGCTGAACTGATACCAAATACAATTAAGTCCCTCATTTGCAATAAATGATGTGATGAACCAGCAGATAATTAGTAGTTCATTTTACAGTATTCAAATTGTATCAGGTGCTGTCACATCAAAAAGAACAAAAGAGTGTGCCTTAATTTAGTATCAAGTGAATTGGCTGAAATATTCATTAAGAATAATGTAAAAATCTACAGAAATTACAGTATCATTAGTTCCAGCCTCCTGAGTTCCCCTCAGGTAAACAAAGAGCTTTGCAAATGCCTAGCAAAATTCTCTTTGTATTTCACAAGAAACTACATAAACTCCATATAGCTCATGCTGCCATGATTTACTGACAAAAGGTTGGGAAATTTGAATCCAACAAATATCAAATGGTGATGCCTAATTTAATGTAAAGCAATGACATAGTAACAAAAAAAAAACCCTGAAACAAACAAACCCCAAATACATCAATCCAAACTTCAAAATGTTTCTTCTATGCTTCCTGTTTTACTGACAAAAACAATGGACCTTCTTATATAAGCACCAAAATAACGCTAAAATGCCAATACTCGTGCCAAGTCAGAAGTTGTTGTAATATTAAAACAAAATGAGAAAAAAGATTCCTATATTTTCATCACTGTACCTGTAAATCAGACTGAATAGCAGATGATAAAGCTGTTTTCAAGTAGCATGCTAATTATGGAAGTGTAACAAAAGTGAAGATTTGTGGCAAACTGAAAGCTTTCAAGCTTCATCTTATGCTTATTCCTGTAATTCCATTTCATTAACTCCTGATAAGTCATCTAGTTATACAACTTAAGTTTTATAAAACCAGATTTAACCTTTGTTTTTTACACTACAAGATACATTCTCTAAGGGAAATGAAACATCTCACAAAGACAAGCTTTTCATTTATAGAACTAAAACAGGGGGGTTTGGCTGTGCAATGGAACTGCATCATTAAAAATCTGGTCTCTCATATCAAGAGCCATCAGATATAAAGAGACCATGAGCAACTAGTGTTGATGCCCAAGGCCTTTTCCAAAAGAGAATACATAATCAGTCTAAAGGACTGAATGGCAAGGCAAAATTCAGATTGGTTATCTGTCTGCACCTATCAGACCCAAAAGAGATTTTAAAAAAAGCAGAAGTGTAGAACAAAAACACTAAGGAAAAGAGCCTACATAGTAAAAAATAATTTGATATGTGAGTATACAATCTTCAAATGCATAATATGGAAGTAAAAATAATTCATGTATAGATATACAAAATTTATATAAAGAGGACATAGGCATTTCATAGTACTAAACTGATTTAACTATAGAGGACAGAAATGTATTTTGGACCAGAAAATGTGTATTGGGAGAGAAAGAATCACTAATAAATTCCTGATTTCACCACTTGTAAGCAGCTAATTTCAACACTTTTTACAAACATGGACAATTAATTTGAATCCTAGCTTGCAGAGAAACAAAGGAGGAATACCAAGGTTAATTACATGTTCAAAATCATGCAAGTTCCTGTTGCACCTGAGAAGAGAAAGGGTGTCAAACTCCAACAGTCACGTGCTGCAGCTACTGAATTCACACTGCCCCCGTTATTTTTGAAAAGTGACAAAAAACACTTAGGAAATTTAAAGTTACTGTTATGGACCATACCATCTATCATGAATCCTCTCGCTGATACTTCAGAGAGAGAAGAGTTTTTTGTCCAACTAACTCCTTCCAAAGCTTTAAGCCAGTGGCTGAGAACCTCTTCCAGTCTGGAGACACTTAAAGATTTCTATTTTATTTACAAACACCAAACAGCAACTGTAAAGCTATCATCTGTTGATTTGATTTTCTTAATTACTTTTCACAGCTTTCTACAACAGCAAATTGAAAACCACCAATGTACCCAAAACAACTTTATAGTATATATCATCAGAGAAAAAAAGACAGATCAGAAAATGTAATCTATAGAGAAATTATCACAACAATTTTTTACAGTTTTATATAAAAATACCTATAGTTTCTCCAATACTTTTCTGTTAGCATGATATGCAAACCTTTTACATTCTACATGCTGGTTTATGTTGCTGTTTTGTAAGAGGGAAAAAGATCTGCTTCATTATTTTTGATATTCTTTTAAAATCCTCTAAGTATAGCTGAAAAGGGCTTTCAAACCTTGTCTGACAGTGTGCAGCTTGATCACATTCATTGAAACAGATCAGACAAAGGCACCAATGACAAAATTTGCTCTGGCCATGGTTGAGAAAAAAAAAATCCAACCAACCAACCAAAAAAACAACAACTAAATAAACCAAGAAGAAGAAAAAAAACCTGCAGCCTTGAAAAAATAAATCTGAGCAAATTACTATATTGTTCAAGAAAGGTCCAGCTGAATTGCTTAGAGAAGAATGTAGAATTCCCTGATTTAGCTAAAACAATAGCACTGACTGGTCCAGGTTCTGTTTACATATGCATGGAAAAGAAATGGCAGCATGGAACAATGTCCAGTTCACTGACACTCACAGCACACACAGATCAAGTGTCAAGTGCCATAATGCCACACTCTGTGGACTCTTCTAATTCAAAATTCTCTAAGGTTAAATTTAACCTTACAGCATTAGAGTTGGCTAGACTTAAAAATCCAAAACAAGGCATCCAAAGTCACAAGACTAGACCTTCCTTCCTTTTCATAGGGAAGGGATTAAAAAATAAGGAGAAAATTTAAAATTAAACAGCTCACAGGGATATTAGAAACCTTTTGCATTATCACTAAACTGCTGATAATCTTCTCATACTTGTTACCAGGAGACATAGCTGTACTTTCTCAAGGGACATTCAGCACCTCAGAAGACACATTACAGGCTTAAATATAATGGCTGACAAGAACCAAGAGCTTAGTATCCTGCAGCAGGCTCATGACAGTATCACATTTTGTATATAAAAATCAGATGGCTCACTAAAATCTACTCATCTCCCCTGAAGTAATTTTTGCAAGATTTTACCCCTGACAGGCACAAAATGATTTTTTTAACAGCCTGTAGGAGTTACATGTTTTTCAATGAGGGGACTGTGGGCACCTGACAGAACTGGATGGCTTCGTTTGCAAGCAGTCTACACAAGGCAGGATCTCCACATCTCACTCTGAGTTCCCAAGTGGTATCCCCATTCCAGGCAGTAACAAGTACACTGTGCTTGAAATAATTTATTGCTTTTAAGTTTGGTCCAGAAATAAAGGAAGAATCAGATTATGTTTCCTTTCCCATTCTGTATTTACCCTGCCTTAATTAAGTCAGTTTTGTGACCCCCTCTTCACAGTCACAGCAGTTCCATAGCCCATAAGAAGGCATGGAATTACATTGCAGAAACTGCCTTGTCACCCACCTATCCTAGATAGTTATGGTGAATAGAAGCAGTTTTCACTAGACTGAGTCACCAAGACTGTTTCAAACTTCTGAAAAGTTCTGTCTCTTTCCCTTTTTCACCCATCTTCCCTACTCAAAACTTTTCTCCTAGCTTTACCCAAGATGAAGGAAAGCACCTGCAGGATGAAGACTCTAACTAAGAGGGAGGAGCAGGATAAGTCAAGCAGACAAGGAAGTTTCTCCCTTGAACTCATGGCATTTTGCTGTAGATTTATGGAAGGTTCTGAGAGCTTCCAGCTTCCAGGTGAAACACACTGAATATTCCCTGAGTTTTACTTCTAACTGACAACTTCTCCATCCCAGTTTCTACCATTAGATCACTGCTCCTTTTTCAGAAAGACAAGTAGAGTGTTAACTACAACTTCTGACAGAAACAAGCCTTCCAAACCTTACCAATACAGACATCAGACTTCACAGGAAGAGTGGGATTTTCAGCAGCTTTAGTAGTAAGCTTTGAAGTTGTCTCTGCTGCAGCATTTGAAGCTGAAACAAAACATTAATTAAAGCAGAGAGGAATCTCCTGTGCCAAAGCAATGCACATTTAAGGAGCCACATAAAACTACTGAAGCCAGGAGGAATGTGCTGAGAACATTTCTCAGAAAACTTGTGAATATTAAAGTAAATATCTAGAAGAGTTTCAAATGAAAGGGGAAAAAAAGTACTTCAGAAGGAAAGGGAAACTGATTTCGATGACAGTATTTTGTTTAAAATTTTTGCTGAACACCAAAATGGAGATTTTTCTTTTTACCACGAGCTTATCAGTTTGTTCCATTTACCCCACACCTTAAAACAAATTACTGATGGTAGAGCTGTACAAAACATACGCAGAATTATCCTCACAAATATTCATTATCACATCAGTGTTTTGATTACACTCAACACGAAGAGAAAAAAATAACATAACACCCCCAATATTATCAACTGCATCATCAGAGCAGCCCTTCACATGGAACAGCACAAATGCCTTAGGGGAAGCCATCTGTCTCCTCTAGAGAGCCTTGTAAATATGCAAAGTTGTGTTCCTTTCTTTGGTTCAACACCTGACTATTGCCAGTGGCCCATGGGTGAAGGTAAATTTCCCACTGTTATCACAAGGACCAACAAGGCATCATCAGAAGGCACATTTCTGTATTCACACTTTCATCCTGGATTTGTGTAACAAAGAAGTAGCAAAGACTTTTTATTACTTATATTTAAGACACATACAGAGTGATACAGGTTATTAATAGTGATTAATCTTACAACAATTTCTCAGCAATGAAGACTTGTGTAACAGAAGTTTACCTAAACCAGCTTTGTCATCTGAATAGTAACCATGTTCCTGACGTTCTCCAAATAATCACACTGTTCAAAACTTGACACATTATCTTAAAATGTGCTTGCTTTTCTTTGTTTTAATGACAGAATGCCATGGATACCTTAATTTAGACAAGAAAGGAAGTGGTACTTGCAAAAAACGTTAGCAAAAGATATTTATTCCCACTGTAGGAGAAACCTCATGCTTTTCAGGGCTGTTAGAATGGTTTCTGCAAGCATGGTCAACTGCCTAGAGGTCACAAAAGTCACTGCAGCACAGCCCAAAGTCTGAAGATAACCTGACACTGGGTAACTCCCATAGCAGCAGCTATAAGCTGAGTGAAAATAAGGTAGACTGGGCTACAGTGAGATCTGCCTTACAAAAAGGAGGCTTAGAAAAATTAGGAACTTTAAGATAAATTGCATGTGTAATGTACACATTAATTTTCTGGTTTTCCACCTTCTGAGCTAAGAATACAAATGCAATGTTTTAAGTACAGTTCTCAGTATATCTCATGTCATTTCTTTATGAAATGTACTGTTTATTCTTTTCTTGATTTGGTTTTACCAGTTCATGCACCTTATGCTAACCTAAGCCATTCTTCACATAGCACTACTTAAAACTGGCAAAATTAGTAGGAAAAAATACAGCTTATGTTTGATTAGCCACGTAATTCATTAACAACCTCACAGAAAAGTTAAGATTAGCATATATTAATCATAGAATATGCTGAATTTGAAGGGATGTATCAGGATCCTTGTGTCCAACTCCTGGTCCTGCACAGGACACCCCAAGAATCACCATGTGCCTGAGAGCATTGCCCAAAATATACTAAGAAAAAATACTACTAAAAGCAAGCTAGTGGTGAAAGAACTGGAATTAGCCACTTTTATTGCTATATTACAGTCTCATAGCTGACAAAAAATTGCCTTCTTGGTCCTAGATATCACCTCATATGGGGAAGTTAGCATGCACTTTATTTTTTTAGTTTTACTGCTACATTATTTAAGTATGAAATCCACTGAAATTAGAGCAGATTCCCAAAAATACAAGGTGCAGTGACAATCAGAAATGCTACATCTACATGCAGCACCCACATGCAGACTTTAATAATTCAATTTTAAAGACATATGTGCAATAGAAGAACTTTCCCAGGAGACTCTGTGCAGGAGCCCACCCTTTGATCCAAAACAAAAAAGCCTGCAAAATAATCCCTTGCTACAGTCAATACTAAATAAATATTCAGAAAATGCATAGCTGGAACTTAAACTGGCTGCAGTTACCATAGAAACAAACAAGACTTACTCAACACTTCCTACTCGATTCCATTATCATTATCTCATGAACTTAAATGGAGAACATTGTTCCTATTCCTATGGAAACCCTGGAAATAGCCCACATCAATGTCACAGATTAAGGCAATCTAGAACTCACATCTTGGATTCATTTCTGTGCCACCAAGGCCTATGAAAGATTAAAAATAACTAAACAGACAAAGTTCATTGCTCAGTAGAGATGAGCAGGATCCAAACCTTTCCCTAGGAACAGCAGGCAGGGAAGGGCCAAACACTGGCAAGCAGTTTGTAACCTCTGAGCATCTGCCACAAGCAGCTCTGTGCACCTACACTGACACACTGCAAGGCACCTGGGGCACTGTCTTTTTACAAATGCCCTGACTCAGGAAGACTCTGTCCTTCCATCCTTATTGACCACAATGAGGAAAACAGAATTTCTACAAATGTAATAGAGTCTGTATATACATATATATATAAAAATATAATTCTTTCAATCTCAGAAGAATGAAAACAGCAAAAAAAAAAAAAAAACCCAAAAAAAAAAATAAAAAAAACCCCAAAAAAAAAAAAAAAAACAA
>VZRX01010212.1:164146-210949 GCA_013398075.1 Notiomystis cincta
ACCAAACTAACAAAACAACCCTATTAAAAAAAATAAAATAGGAGGACAGGAAAAAAGGGGGGGTGCCCCAAACAAAACCACAGCACCCATATCACTCAGGGCATGGAATATCCTGTGCTTCCTGCCTGTGTAGTCAGATCTGGAAGCTGGGAAAGACTTTCCCCTCCTCTAAGTTCAGAAACCTGAACCACAGCTGAAGGGAAAATATGGTGCTATTTATTTTTGCCTGACTAGAGCATTCTGTAGGTCACACCAAATTTTGCTTAACTATCTAAAAAAACCTAATGTCAGAGCCAACAGACTGCAAAACAAATTCTTTTATCAAAAAAGGCATGTGCCTCACTGCTGAAAAACTAATGTCAGATATGGACTTGTAAAAGGCTTGGAATATTGTGAGTATGAAAGACTAAATCACTGAAGCATGCATTCAATTTCTATTCTCTAGTCAATTAATACATTTTATTCTAAATTAAGTCCTATTCAGATTAACTGCATCCTAAGAACATTACACATGCTTGGGGAAAAAAAATGTTAATTTCACAAGAAGATTGGTTACAGGACATTTCCAGGATGAGAGGGCCCAAATTGAAAGAAAAAGAAAGTAGAAAATTTATGACAGCTTTGCTTATCCTTGAGAAAACTTATTAAACTTCATATTTGAATTCTGAGATGTTGCACACTCATGTTTCCTCCAGGTTTCTCTTCCTGCTTTGAAAATGTAGTGAAATAGCTGATATCATCAAGAACACTGTCAAAAAATGTATATGTATACAAATGCACCTGTTTTCTCCAGTTTCTTGTTTGTCAAATACCAAATTATCCTTTGAGCTCCTATTCTCATCAAAGTAATCAGACAACAGTCACTGTCTTTGGAAACCCCAAAGAAACTCCACCATTTCTGTGCTGTTAAGTTTCACTTTGGCAGCTAGACAACTGTTACTTATCACAAGAGGTTGTGGGGATTTTTTCCTCCTCAATATTAAAAGAATTTGAGCCCTCTCCTTCAGGAAAAAAAAAAAAAAATACAAGTAAATAAAAGCAGCAGGAACAAATCTAGTTGTGAAAAATACAGGAAAAAAATGAAACACACAAGCAAACAGAATCAAAAAGCCTAGAAAATACCAACATATTTTTCCCAGGAAAATTCACTATAAATACTAACATAATTAAAGATCCACTGGTTTTTCCTGAATGAGTAGTGAGGCCATCTCCCATTTTTAACAGTTCTTCAGAAGTCCAGTTAAGGGTCTAAAGCCTTCTATAGATTGAACTGTGTCAAATCCAACAATATACATATGACTTTCTCTATATGAAACACTCCATGTAATTAAGGAAATCTTTTTCTTGTTACTCAAATGATATAATTTCAGGAAGCAAAATCAGTTCATAAATATGTTTAATTTCTTGCATCTTGAGATTAATTATGAATGTGTCTGATTCTTCTTTGAGAAACCCACCTCAGGAATCTGCTATTTCCACCATCTACAGCATTTTGTAGCACTTCAAAGTAAATCAGTATTTCCCTGAGCAGATTTTAAATAAACTGTTACCTTTACTGTTATTTATATTTATGCCACTCAGCATCAAATGCAAGCAGAACTGCACTGGTTTAATTACCATGTCCTTAAATCATGTGCTTATTCAATTTAACATGGCCACATTTTTAAACCATATGTCAAATTCCCAACGATTTAAATGTTTAAGAGCAAAAGTCACATTTTCAAAGGCTGTGGCACCAAGAACATTATGTTCCACTTGTGCTTCTCAATCCCAAAGTATGAGGAGGAAAGGATATTGTGACCACACAGCTGTAGGCACCACACTTCACCAGCTGCACTACTAAAAAAAAAAATAAAGAAAAATCCAAAACAGTTTCCAACTGAAGGATATTCTGGATAACCTTATACAAATCTCTTCCTCCAAAGCCTGCCCTTCAGCTGAAACTGGGTAGTGTGAATATTTCTTTGTGTCTAAACCACTTCTGAAGTGTCAGGAATAGAATTTAGCTGCTACAGCAGTGAGAATGCCTATTTCTATTTCAGCACTCTACTATATTCACATGAACTACTGAAACAAATGCACTATTAGCACAAGCCCATGCACGTGCCGCTTTTACATCTCTTTCAGACAAGAATTACAGACTAGGAGCCCCTCAGCTGACATAATGATAAAGCAAGTGATGGTCAAATGCTTTGAAAATTCAACAGTTTAACTATTTCAAATTTCCCATTCTCGTTTCTCATGGTGCTCCCATCAACAACAACAAGGTTTTCATTTCTCCTCTTCGTTTAGTCTTTAAATATAATTCTCCCTTCTAAAGAATGGAACAGGAGGAGAGGAGATGACAAATATGGTTGGGTTTTTTCCAACTTTCATTTCAGGTACAGAACCCTTCCTTCCCTCACACCCACCAATGAATTAAACATTTTTAAGAAAATTAGTGTGGAGGGGAATCTTCTCTATCAAAGACTTCAGTGTTTGTCTCTGAATGGATTTCACTAATTGTCTCCAGCGACCCAGACCATGAATAACAAATAATAGCCCTTACTTTCCAGCAGATGCACTAAAACACACACAGTTTTGTAAATTATTTTGGGGAAAAAAAGTATTTTCTGACAAAAAAAAATATTTTCAACTAGTTCTACGGCTACACTGTTGCCTAAGGCCTTCAAGTCTGCATCTGTTGTATAAATAGAAACATTTGATTTCACTAGAGAATTGTACAAATGGTCCAATGTCAATGTAGATGTCCAATTTTGTACTACACCGTGAAGCTGTAACCTTTAAAGATCTATGTTGTCTTGTATTTTCCATACTGTTGCCCTTTGTTTTATTCACCTGTGGCTAGCCATAAAGCTTAAAAATTACAGAGGTAATTACAGGAGCACCCACTACTTAAATATTTGTTTCAATATTCACAGAGCACCTGGATGAACTGATATGATAAACTAGAAATCCGTTTTGTAAGGTTACTAGGGAAGAAATGAAAACTAGATCAGACATGTCAAAGAAAAGGTGACAGAATCCAGGAGAGAGAGTTCCAAAAAGTAGCCCTTTGAGATTCCACAAACAGCTCTTGACATTCCACCAAGGTTCATTGTGAAGAAAATGTCTGTCCAGGTAAGAACAATGACAGCAGCTTTTTCCATGACCAGGAAACACAAATAAGCTTCTATTTTACACTGATGTGTATTCCACACTGCATTCATTTGCCTCCTTCACTTCCCAAATAAACCCAGGCAGCAGTTCCACAACAGCCTTCAGGTGATCATGCTAAACTGAAGTTCAATTCTAACTCTTGTCCCAAGTCCGTCTTCATTGGACTGCTTTCTAAGCCTTTTTTTTGTATGCATTGGATGTGTAAGATGCATTTAAATTTAAACTCTCACAGTGTAAAAGTTTACTATATTTTCTGTAGCTGCATATATCTATTACAAGTTTCATTTCAGAGAACTGTGAAATCAACATTTCTTTCTTCTGCAGGGGGAAAAAAAATTCTGCACTTCAATCCAGATACATAAGACCTGGCAGGAACAGACTATATTAAATTAGTAGGAATCCATGATTAAGTCCTAATATTTTCAAACAACACATTTCAGTATAAATATTGATTTGATTTTGGTGCATCCTATATCTAAAAGTAATGTGAGCATTACCCTCTAGCACAAATGTTCATTGAAGCAGTTAACCTTTAGAAAATATTCTCAGAAAGTAAAATTTAAATGAACAGCCAAATGTTCCATTCTGGAAATGGTCCTCCATAAATTATATCCTGTCAATTCAAATACTGAATTTGATAAGTGCTATATTAAAATAAATGCACCTTGTTTTCTAAACTGACCAAAATGAACTAGGAGGTTCTATGTAGCACTACTTATTTCTCAGATGGTTAGGCATATTGATAAACCCAGATGTGCACAACACATGCTGCTATACTTGGACAAGACTATAAATATACTCTCAGAAATAAACTAACCCAATGACATTGGCTGGCTGGTCCCTTATAAAATGCGATGGCAAACTCTAAAAAAATATTCCAAAGAAATAAATGAAGTCATCAAACAGCATGGAGTAAGTTCTGCCACTATACTGAAGTAAAATGTATTTTATATTGTGCATATTGGGTTTTGGTCCCCACTGTTGGTTTGTATCTGTGTTCACACACAGCCCAGTAAAATCAACACAGGGCAATTTCTGACTGCAGAGGTGGGAGCAGAGGACCCAGGGTTTGGGGCATTTCTAGCCTTGATACTTAAGCTGGAACTAGAAGCATGACTTGAGGGTTGTTCATTTTCAATGCTGAAGATGTCAGGAAGGTTGCAAAATGCCATTTTTTTATAAGACAATCACTAAAGGACTGTCAGTATGGCAGCCGCACATAGAAGACACATGGTGCTAAAAGCAGCAAGGGAACACACTTTCCAGCTATTGATAAAAGTCAGCAACTAACAAACAAAAGTGAAAAAAGTATTTTTAGGAAAAATAATCAAAATATTATTCTTGCAGAATCAAACAATAAAGTGGCAATTAAGTCACCTCAACTTTTTCCTGTAAAAGACTTGATTAAGAAGTGAAATCTCTTTTCTTTTCCTCCATTCCCTCCCCCCATTCAAATAATCACACTATAGCCCAAAACTGACTCACCAGAAAGTATCTCTTAAACAATCAAAACCACAAATGCTTGTTCAGTTTAACACATACTAGTTAAAATTTTTCATAGGGATACTTCTAAGTTTTAAATGGGCTTTAAATCACCTCAGCTTCTAGTTTATAAGTATGTGCATTCTAAAAAGGATCAAAATGACATAGGAGTTCACTTTTTGCTGCAGTAAACTCCACAGAGAGCCCTTGCATTTTAGTATTGGACAAAGCTCTAAAGCATTTATGTTTAAATAAAGTGAAAAACCACAACGATTTTTTCCAGTTTAAGCCACATATTATCAATATATGCCTTCACTTGATAAATTGTTCACATCTTTGAAGGATTTCTAAGCTAATAAAGAAAAATATGAAGAGAATATAAAATCATTACTGGTCTATTGAAAATATCACAAATCTCATTGCAAAGCCAATTCAATCTTGTCTTTGCTTTACAGTTCTGACCACTCTCTACAATTTCTAACACTGGGCTTATTTTCCAAGTTTGCTTCCATTTCTCCCAGCACAATTTTACTCTCAGATAAAAGAGGTATGTAGTTTTAAAACTTAATATGAAATTAATAAACCTGCTTTTTGTAGCACAGTTCAAAATCATGGGGCCAGAATACTGAAATAGGCTGAGAGTGGTCTGAAGTCAGTTGTTCTTATTTGCTGTCTTTGCCTCTCTCTTACAGCAGGAACTCATCTGCTACTTTACAGAGAAAATTGGGATTGACTCAGTGCTGATGCAACAAACCAATCAAAAATCCTCCACTAATGCTGAGACACTGTGCTTCTTTAAAATGATCTTTAAAATAAAAACATAGAAAATCATAGAAAACTTACAAGTACTCTGCCAGTTAATGTCTGGGCAGATATCATGACTCCTGCCCAATCCTTCACAGACGTCATCCATCCCACTTCTGCTGCCACATTCTCCTCTTTCTCATCTGTTGGTTTGCAGGCTCCATCTGCCTGTGTGTCTCCACCACCATTGATCTTCTGGGCCTCCTGCAAACAAGTATTTGGGTTAGTGAATGTGCAGCAATTTGACAGTGAAAGCCAGCATATAGGTAGGGCCAAGAAATGCTATAAAAAACCAGAAAATCTGTTTCACCTTCTAGATGAAATGAAGAACCTACTTGGCCATATCTCTCTAGAAGTAAGAGAAATAGAAATGTTCTATAAGGTACCAGAGTAACTAGATGATAATATTCTCCTTGACATTACATCTTCAAAACATATACTTGGCACCAAATAGATGTTGCTTCCTTACAAGCAACATAACTGACAGCAGCCCTGTAGGCAATTATACAGTTACATATAAATGAATTTGTCAGACAGACAATGAAAGACCTTGGGATGTATCAGTTCAAAATAATGCACACTAGGTGTGAACACAATTTATGTACCATTTTAATTTCCTATCTCTAGAATTAATTATCTAAGTAAACCTTCCCTGAGAAGCATGATGCAACAAGACAGCAATTATCAAGTGTGAGGGGAACAAAACTCATCACAGAGGATCTGCAGGGATCTGCCACACCATCAGTGACCCTGTGTTCCAATCAAAGTGTTTAATACACCCCAGGAATTACTCTGCCAGTAAGTGGCTCTCGCAGAACGAAGAAATCAGAGGAGCCTCAGCTGCACCAAGCTCACTGAGGATCACATGCACTGGAAGAATTCACATCAGTCTCTCGTGGCTGCTGCAGCAGCAAGGCTGTCATGCTCTGTAAGTGCCTGCTGTGTGCCACAGTCATGGGTGCTGCACAAACAGGAAAAAAGCCAGCATGGATTGGACAGAGTTTAAATCACACTGCATGCAAAGTGCCACTGTACCACGAGCATGCCTTTGGTGACAGCACAACACTAACGACTTCCTGAATAAAGTTATACTGAACAAGAACAGGAGAGGCAGCAAAATTCAGTGCTGAAGCAAATACTGAGCACTTGAAGTGCACCCATAGATCTGCATTAGTGCTCCAAGCACTCTGCACACACCAACAGCTTGAGTGATCTTGTTTATAGATGACTTGTCTGTAAGCCACTTAGCAGGAAATCAATTGCCATTAATCCCCTTTGGAATATCTTTATTATACAAGCAAAGATGCTTGATGCTGGTTATGTGATTATTATTTCAGTAGAAATACTACTCTGTGATGGTCAGAACCCACAGCTGTGAGATGGCCTTGAGGACACAGCTGGACATAAAGGTACAGGCACTTCCTGAGACTAGCACTGAACTAATAAAGCAATTTCATTGAATCTCTCAGCAAAGAACAGCAGAACAATGCTAAAAATGTAATATGGAGATCAACAGTTCACAATTCAAGAGAATTGCAACACTGTAACTTAATTAGCTAATCAGATTCTTTTTTTCTCTGTTAGTTTCCCTCCCAGCAAGCAAGCTCCGTGTTCCTACTAGTGATTACAGCACGGGGTATGATGTTACTATATTGATAATAACAAATTACTCAGAGTTACAACAGCATTCAGTACGCTTCCCAAGCAAATAACGCAACAGAAGATAAAAATGACATTGTATTTGCATAGCTGGACTTCATTCAGTGACAAATTTGGACAGAGTGAATCAGATGTTCTGCACTGATGGAAAGGCGGGTGCTGCACACGCAGGGAGCACAGCCCACAGCCCTGAGCTCGCTGCGGCACGGGGCCAGCACAGCAGCACCAGGAGCACACGGGGACCAAAGCACCACAGAGCCACAGGGATCAGCCCCAAACAAGGGCCCTCACCACCACAAGGCTTTCCATCATAAACCAGGGAAGACAAAACTAGGCTCTACACACCAGACCTTGTAATAAAATCAAGTATTGAGGCTTAGGCAACCTAGCTGTATGTCCAAGCCTCACTGGTCCTAGCCACTGTCCCCAGGGTCTCCCATCTGATTTCAGCCATTTCAGCCTGCCCAGGGCTCTCACAGCCCCATCCCTTCCAGCCTTGGTGAGCCCACAGCCAGCTCCCCTTGCCTGACCCAGGCTGCCCCAAGAAGGCTCCAGACCAGGGCTCTGTCCCACCACCCCATCCAGGGCAGTGGTCAGGCCCCTGGCCAGCAGGAGCCCCACAGTTCTGACAACTACAGACTGCTTGGAACACTACACATCCCATTTCTTTCCCTCTTCCCACCAGTTTCTCTGCCTTTTGTAACTGCTAGAAGCTTGTCTTTCAGAGCTGTAAGCTTCACACACCAGATTTTGCTCCATGGTCCTCCTCTGCATTGCACAGTGAGCTTTCATACTCTGTGCAAGTTTATACTGAATGAATTAAAGTGGTTTTCATAGTAAAGGAGGTAAAATTATCCCTTCCTCTCAGATAAGAAACTGTGGTGGTGATTAGGTGCCTAACTCAGTCACTAAAGAAGTCATTGGCAAAGGCAGGATGAAACCACACTCTTTTTTGATCTTTTCACCCAGCAACCCTTGTTTAAAAGTGCATGGATGCACACCTTGCTAAAAGCACTCAAAACTGTGGACCTTGCTTTAGAAAGTCACAGAGCTACAGATCACTAACAAAACACTGAATGACAAAGTCCATTTTATGTTAGTGAACTGTAAGTATTAAGGTCAGAAAATTCTTTTATTGTGTACATGTTCCTTCCTTACCCCCAATCTTTTTGTCAATAGATGTGATTGCTCATAAGATATAAAAATACTTTACAATTTCCTAGCACTCAAGGCAATAGTAGGCAATTTACTTAATTGAAGGAGAAAGGCAGCTTTTCTATTTTGAAAAGGTTTTCATAACCTACAGTTCTTCTGTTGTATTGACTTTTGGTTGCCAATAGAATGGAACAGTAAAACATGACAAACCTATTCAGTATTTGATTCCCTAAAGGTATTAAAGTCCGTAATGCAGCTGAATGGCTATATTTCTGTATTTACACTACTTATTTTACCTCTATTAAAATCTCCCACCCATATTATTTCTTAATTAAAATTTAAGTAAAACAATCATTCCCTGCCAAGTATAATTTGGAACAGACTCTCATGATCAGCCTAGCTCTTGCCATTATTGTAGCTATAATTAATATGCAGATTAGCTGCTGTTATGTAATACTTGTATTCAGTTGGGATATTTTATATTTTTCATCTACATAGCTAGCTTTTTATCTTACTTAATTGGCAGTTAAGTATTAGGAAAAGTTCATCCCCAAGTCATTATGTAATTATGCAGAGATCACTAAAGGAGGTTTCAGGCTGCTTTTCCTTTTATACTGAATACAAAAATCAGTCCTGCTATTAAGAGTAGAGTCTTGTTTCGTGGCTATTTCCTCATCTCAAAGCACTGAGTAACCAACACTAACACCTGAAAAAGGTGCTTAAAATAATAACCTGACAGTGACGATAGTTGTTTAATTATTTACAAGTCCAATATTATAAGTAAGGGATCTTTACCCACTCTGCTTACCAGTTTTCATTATTTTAATTACTTGATGACAGGAACTTTCAGGCAGATTAAGTGAGAAGCAGTATATTGTGAAATATATGTTTCCTGAACTTAATGACTAAATGGATGAGAAGGCATGTACAGGAATCAGTACTCTGTGTTCTGGACACAGACCTGCACCAGAAACTTCAGTGGTTTGTCTTCTATTTTCAGCAATAAATACTGATTTACATTATGTAAGTTCTGGGATTCCTGAACACAGTTACCTTAAGGAAGAGCTCAAACTGGCAAAATTCACTCAAAAACATTTCACAGTTTTCAAAAAGGCAGTCCTGCCTGTTCCATTTCTGTACAAACATAGAACCACTGCAGAGACGCCTCATCCAACTCAGGACAACACACAATAAAATCAGAAAATTATTACAAAACCTTAAAACATCACCTAAAAAGCCCTAAAAACACAGTACACCATGAAGAAACCTGGAAGGTATTGTCTGATGTATGGTACCAAAAAAACTTGGTTAAAAGACATTTAAAAATATAAGAAACAGGCAGGCAATGTGCCGGAAAAGACCTGGGTTGAAGTGTGGTGAAACAAAGAAAAGGACTTGATAATCCTGTTTATCTAACATGTAACTAGCTGAGTATCACCTGTAATGACATCCAGAGCATTGAGTCACACCCACATTAATCAAGAGAAAGCAGTATGCTCAATTTAAGCAAATGTTTAAAAAGAGTAACACCACTGAAGCACACACAGTATTGGCCTTTGAATTCCATCCTAGAAAAGGATGTGAGACGAGAAGGGGCCTGTCAGAATGGCAGCAGCTCCTAGTTTAAAGTATGCAGTAGTAATAAAAGAAGAAAATATGGATTGGAGCAGTTAGGAAAAGACTGCTTTAAATAATGATGCCAGCAACTCACAATTTTATCTCTATTAACTGCCCTTCGATTAACAGCATTGTATTCCTAGAGCCTGGCATTTTAAGAAGTGTTTTATATTACACCAACAACACTTTCATAATGGCCATTCTTACAAATTAGGAATCTCTATTTATGTTCCTTTCCCTTTCATTCACCTGTTTCCTCAAATTGACCAAGAGATGCTATGTGAAAAGGAGTAATTTTGCATATAAGACTATTTCTCCTTTCCCTTAGGCAAATGTCTAAAACACTGTGTTTAAAATTATTGGACTTCTATCAATAATTTAATTCCATGTCCTTCAATAGATTCACTCACCACTTTGACATCTCCAAATAGGGGTCTTAAGGTTCTATAATACCATAATATTATGCTGCATTCCCAGAAGCTGGGCAATGTACAGTGAATAGTAAGACTTCAGGTACCTACTGAATATATTGCCTTCTGCCACACATAGTTACCATCTGTAGTCTCCATCTTAACAGTTACTAAGTACCAGTTCATCCAGTGCTAAAAACAAGCAAAACAAAACAAAACAAACAAGAAGAAAACCCTGCAGCTGTTCACCTGTTCTAGTGCTGTTTAGGAAACACAGGTTTTCACTGGAATATTAATAAACAAAACAAATAGCAGTGTGAGTAATGAACAGCTTTATGGAGATTTCCAAACCTCTTGGAAGAGTCAGACTTGTAGGGAAGAGAAAGCAAAGGCTAAACTAACTAAATGTGAGGTAAGGGGTACTTCTAAACTGGCCTATGTACAGCATTTCTTTGAATATTAGATTACACTGACGTCAGTTATCATACTGTAGCTATGGTTTGACTTGTTTCAAAGGATTAATTATTGATACCCAGACAAACATTACTCCTTTCACTGAATAAAAGAACCAGAATGGTCTGTGGAAAACATGGCTGATGAGATAACCCAGCATTTTGCTCTCATAAAATATTCACAAGCAATATAATTTGGTGTTTGCAACTTTGGAAGATTAAGAAGAATTAGCCAAAAATAAAATACAGAAGTTTTCTTATTAGTTTAAGACTGAGATGTTATACTTGGTTTTCTGCATTCTCAAGGAATTTCTGAGAGGCATCTTGCCAGTCCTTACTTACAACCAGAGCCCCACTTTCTGTGCTGACCAAGAAAACCCTTTCCCCCTCCCCTCTTCTTCCAGTGACCAGCTTCTGTGTTGCATTTGTGCAAACCTTCAGTAATCCTCACAGATTTTATGTTCTGTGCCCTTCATATTTATGTAGCTATGGGTTACTGGTATAAAATTCCCTTTTCACATCATTGCTTTGAGTGACAAAAATTGCTGCAGTAGAGGAATTAATTCTGAAACCTTGACCTGAGAGACAGGAGAAACTAGACTAGTAAAATATAGTGTTCCACCCATGACTCCACAAATAGTACAACAGTCTGTCAAATGAAGGGTTCCTGGGTATGGTTCTCACTTAGGGATATGAAACAGCAGACACCTACGTTATCTGAAATCTGAAGAAAGTACAAAAAGATTCATTTCAAAGATTAAAAAATGTCTAGACATTAATGGAAGTGTTATAATGTAACATTTCCACTGATGTGAAATAGTACTTCCAAATAACTGAAAAACTGGCTGGCAGGTTTCCATGCCAGCCTAAGAATTGAGAGGCATGCTTGAAGTCCCTGTTGGGTCACCAAATTTTGAAAGTCCTCAGCCCCACTGTCTACTCTCTTCATGTCTTCACCCTGCAGTCATGAAACAAGAGCAGCAATAGTTTCTGTTACATAGGGATCTTATAAATATACACAGGATTTTAAGAGTCTCAGTATTACACAAAGACAATGCAGGCATAATGTAGGGAATCACAAAGTAAGACAACTAAAAACCTACTGGCAAAGGCTGCTAGATTAGTTATATAAGACAATTGAACATATTAAGACCAATGTGTAAAAGAGATCAATTAAGAACTCCAGAAACACAGGGAAATGAAAAAGGACCAAGTCATTGCAAACTTACACACATTCAAATAGACAAATGGTGCTTTTCAAAAGCATGATTGGTTCAGTTGAGCAGGAGTTTGTATCAAGTTATGTAAGTTTTCACTGTAAGTTAAGAAGCTTGCATGAATAATTTCATGTAAATTTATCAGTAAAAATAAGACTAAGTTTTCTTTTATTGCTCCTGATAGTGTATCAGACCACTGAGCTTGTAAGAATATGTAACAAGTGAACCCAGTGTCTGCAATATGCAAGTAAATAAAAAAAATAGAACAAGTCAGTGATGTACAGGTTAAAGGTATTCATGAAAATATTTCACAAAATATCAAACACCTAGCCTGTAAATTTATTTTCCTTTCTTATACTTAACAGAGCATTTCTTATTAATTTCCTCTACTAAGACCAAATTATTATCACATTAAAATGTTATCTGCAGGTCCTCTCAATTATAAAGTAGCAGACGAGGGCAAACAAGCATTTCACGTTATTAATGGGGGCACTATGTTTAAATAAAAAGACACATTTCATTATTGTTTGGCCATAGAAATATGTACATTAAGCAGATCAGACAATTGCCATGTAAGGCATTACTCAGTCTTTCACTGTATTTTCTGTGGTTCAAGCCTTATACTTCTTTCAAAATATATTTTTTAAAGTCCTTTGAAGTAGATTAGCCTTAGATATGACAGAAAGACAGAAACTAAACTTGAAAAAATACATGAAGCAATTTTACATGGGCTGAGTTACTGAAACTATAAAAAAGGATTCCTTAATAGAAAAGCAGAGAGAAGGACAGAAAGGTAGATGCATTTTCTGTTATCTTCCCCTTTGTCTCCTCCCACCTAACAGAAGGCAAATCAAAGTAAACATATAATTGAAAATAAAATTGATACAGATGTTGCCATGAAATGAAAACTGCCAAATAACCTATATCCTGTTGAATGAGAAATATCTATCTGCCACAGATGACAAAACATTTTAAATATTTACCCAAAAGCCTCAACGTGCTTCACAAATGGGAGAAAAGTGTCTCAAAAATGAGAAAGAAGTAAGAAACAGTGGGGAAATTACCCAGCTTGTTTATCTTGATTACAGGAAGTACTCTAGTTGATTGCTTGTAATTTTGTTGTTGTTGTTAACGTTAAGTAACACACAGTTCCAAGTTTTTCAGTCATTATCTCTTGACACTTTTTTTTTACTACCACGAAAGAATGAAAATTAGAAAAATAACACATTACATTTTTTCTAATTTTAAGAGAAGCATTACTAGAAAATATTTCCTGATCTATAGGATCTAAATTACAAGAGTAGTTTTTACACAATAATTATGTGATACATCTAGCAGTAAAAAAACTAATGAAACAACTACTCACTGTCAGGAACAGCCAATTAAATAGGTCATGAAAATTTTCCAAAAGTAGAAGGTTTATTTCATTAAAAGATATCCTCAAGCATTATTCACAAAATAAGTATCAAACTGCTTTGTCAGTGCAATGAAATGCCACAGTATCTTTACAGTTGTGTACTTTTCTCCATCCTACTCAATCATACAAGGGAGTTTTTACCTATCAGCAAAGAGGATGTTTTCATTCATTGCATCAACTCCATAATCCTCTCAACATGTGCTGTATCCAAGAGAAGGACATCTAGACTGAATTCCAGAAGTAAATTTTTCCCCTCTTCCATGAAATAGCAAGTCAGCCAGCAGCTGTGACTAAAACTCATGCTCAAAATCACAATTCTGTTGCCCAAAAAGCACAAAGAAGCCATGGATTAGGAAAGGCAGTGCCCAGCTTAAAGGACAAAGCACAAGGTACTACAGCTACTCCAAACCAGTAATTTTGGTCCTTGCATAAAAGGAATTAACCACTCACTTCCTCAGCTGAAAGAACAGGTTTTCACCTCAAAAACCTGTTGACAGGAATTTGAGACAATCATTTGACTCAAATCAAACATTTTCACATGGAAGGGATAGACCTGAATACTTGTGTTTTCTTTATATGTAAAATAGCAAATTATCAGTGTTTATGGGAATACTGGCAATCTTCAATGGTGAGCCTCAAGCAAAATTTATTTGCATATAATTTTTATAAACAGATTTATGATTTTTCAGAAGGTTTTAAAGATAACAGCATAAAAGATGGAGAAAGGTAGTGGGACAAAAATAACAGAGACTCACAAATATAACAGGTTGGTAATATCATAAAACATACATAATAACTCGAAGAATGGCAGAGAAGGATTCTATCATCTGCCAAATTCAACAAAAAAGTAACTCTAAGGCTTTTTTGATTCAAGGGTAGTATATAACATCCATTCTCATTGTATTAAAATCATAAAGGAAAGCACAATGAATTAAAGGCAGCTCTCTGTAGGACATAAAGCCACATCTAAGCCCATCCTGATGTAGGAAAATAAGTTCCACTGTGCAGCACATAAATATTTGAAGAGCAGCAGGTCAGCCAATAAGTAATTAAAACTATTTACTAGCACACAACACTTCTCACTCAGAGATTACAGAGAGCCATGCAGCTTTCAGACTGCAGGAACTTGGTGCTGGGGGGAGTCAGAGAGCACCAAAATGAGCAGGAATCTGGAGCAAAGATATACAGCTCTACTCCTCAAAATACTGAAAATGCAGATTTACTTGCCAACTAACTGCTTTAATGATTACTTTGAAATAATTATATTTGACTCAGCATTTCCCTCTAAAAGACCAGTTACATTACACTGTAAGAAATGTGTAAGTGCTATTACTTAATCAAGTAGATGTGACTTCATTTATTACCCACTGCTATGGGAACAATTCTGTGTAGTGTGCATCTCATTACTCCCTTGCATAAATGGCAGAGAAAAGTTTTTAATCTACAAGGAATTTGTTTCTTTCAGGTTAAATTTCTTTTAGGTAGCTTATATTACACTTTGGTTCCTAGACACTAAGTGTCAGAACCCAAATAATCCAATATCAGCACCTGGAGACTACAAATACAGCAGCTGATATATTTATGGTGCAAGGAAACATACACAGTTGTTCCAAATTTACAGATACTGACTAAAATCTATGGGAGAGAGGGGAGGACAGATAAATTTCTGTCTGATTTCCATATTGCAACTCCATTAATTGTTACTTTTGCTATACAGAACAAGAACAAGCTCAGTGAATTCTCTTTGACTTTCTTAACTTCATCACCTCAAATAACAGGAGTAACTTCAAGTGGCACAGAGGTGATCCCTGGCTCTTGTGATTCACTGCTAGGAACTGATGCATGACTGTGACCTTGAACGTTGCCTTTTTAAGCACTCAGGAGTTGGACTAGTGGAAAATAAAGATGCATGGTGTCCATTCCTGGCTCTCACAACACATCCTGTTCAAGGCAGGATTGAATCTGCCTGTTCCAAAACTCACAGGTGAAGCTCCTGCTCGGACAGGTCATTTTCTAAATGAGGACAGCACCTCTCTCAAGTTCCTCAGAGGCCTGAATGAGCAGCAGCCCTGGCAGAGCTGCATTACAGCAGAGGGCCAGTGAGGTGCTTCAAGGCAGTCACTGTTCTGTCTCATGAGTCTGCAGTTTTTGGTTTCAAAATTGATCAAACCAGCAAATGCAGCATATGTTACAAAAATATGTTGCCTCTGAACACTCGCTCTGCCTATAAATTATGCATGACACAGCAGGCAGTTATTGTCACCTGATCAGGAAAGGCAATGAACAGAGGTGAGAGGAGAGGCCAATTTAAATTTCTAGCTCTTTTTGTAAGATTAAATAATAGTGAGAAGAAATTAAAGTACTACTACTGTTAAATCATCAAAAAGTATTGAGTTCTAATTTGCCCAACCTTCGTGGGAGCAGAAGTTGACGATGACAGATAACAAAGTTAAGGCTACTATGGAAATTTGAATCTTGAATGCCCTTTGTTTATATCTTGCAATTTTGTGATAATGTGATAATGTTATTACAGGGCCTAGAACTCTCATTTTTTCTTTTAAATTTTACATTATTTACTTTGATAAAGAGTAGCAGTTCATCAAAGCAGGCTGTCACACTACACTATTCACAAGATGTGTTTTACTGAACCTACTCATCAGACTGAAGCTTAGGAGACTTTCTCCATTCACGTGCTGCATAATTATTTCACAGAGCTTTTCAAGATGCAGGTGCCCCCCATAATTTATCTGTGAATGAGATCCATTGACAATCCTATGCAAGTATCACATGACATTAAAAATTTCACCTTTACTACTTCTTAAAAGAAGAAAGGGCTTAATTAAGCCTTAGTAAAAAAAAAAAAAAAAAAGTAATGATTCATACATCAGCAATTCACATCTTCCAAAAATCTGATTCTAGTTTATTCAGCAACAAGACATTGAAGTAATACATGTAACTAGGGGATGCATTTGAGAAATAAATAATCTCTCTGCATTTCAAATTCAGCTGATGGAAGCTGAGGGGGGCAGGAGGGGAGGAATGAACTGTAAGATCAGCTCTTTTTTTTGAGTTTAAAAGTATGGCTTTTATCCTCACAAAGTCGTTTAACAAGGAAAATGAGATCTGCAGGTTACAAAAGCAGAAGTCTTATGTATCATGAATCCCCATTTTGTCCGCAGATCTACAGCTCTAAGAAAACGATTCAAGGATGTTTTTCTTCTTGGTCACTTTCTAAGTCCCCATAGGTATCATGGGATGCACCATGCATAATTCAAATGCTTCAATTTATTAACACTTGTAGAAGTGCTCAATAAACTAAAAATGATATGTAGTCTTTGCTTGATGCCAACATTGGCAACCACCACTGCCTAGAAGCAGCTAGTGGCTCTCACCCCAGGTTGCAAAAGATTCCTGCTGAATAAAATGAACTTCCTGTGAAGGAAGCTTCTTCCTTGAAACCAAGTCATATATTGGATTTTTGTACTGTGGTGTTTAAAGAAAATTTGACTTCAAATACATTTTAAAGGGATCTCCATGGAAACAAAGTCTCCTTGTTATTGATTGGGTCAACAGAGAGCTGAGAAATTCAAATGAAAAATTGTTATCTTCATTCACTTTTCATTTATTATGTGATTCAAAAACAATGAAAACTTTATTTCCTCTAAAAACCACCACTATTACCTATAAAATTAGGTTGGAATCCCTCAGATCCAGAGAAACATTTTCCTACACTGATGTTTTTCTCATGCAGACAACCACAGGAGTAACAGAAAACTAAAGTAAGCAAATCTCTACTAATACTTTTATAAAGTAAAGGATGTTCTACACAAAGTTCTAAACAATTACACATGACAGAGGCTAGTGGGGAAAAAATCCCCACACACAGCAAAAGAGCTATTTTCTTTTCCATCAGCTTTTTTTCCTATAGCTATTTGCTTCATGCATTGCACACACCAACAAACCCACACAACTCTACTGCTTCTACGAGTCACAAAAGAGATCACTGTGAAATATTATTTAACTACACACCACCTCCTTAATTCTCCTGCTCTGTGATGTCCAGCAACACCTTTGCAGGTATGGTGGTAAACACAGTCTCTTTGTCTCTCAACCAATTTATGAAAACAGATACAATTCAAACAGAGAGAGAGAAACACTGGACCCTCATACTCTGCTCTCACCAGAAAGATCCTGTCTATGTTTCCCATTACAATCAGCCACAGCAGCCATTAGCATAAGAAAGCAAACCCTTTGAAAGTTACTTATGTCTTTTTTTTTTAAAACATAGTACCAGTCAGAAAAGGAAAAAATGGAGCCTAGATTTTTCTACAAGGGCTGTGAGGCACTGGCACAGGTTGCCCAGGGACATTCTGGTTGTCCCATCTCTGGAAGTGTTCAAGACCAGATTGGATAGAGCTTTGAACAATCTGGTCTATTGGAAAGTGTCCCTGTCCATTGCAGGGAGATTGGAAGGAGATCATCTTCAAGGCCCAACCCAAACCATTCTGATTCCACTATCCACCTCTCTGGATAGTACCATCTCATAAGGATTATAACCTCGAAAAAGGGATTGTAAAGACTGTGGAGCACCATGTAAAAGTAAGTTGACAATGACAGCACTCTGTTCAGAATGTGGAAGTGCAGGTATAAAGCAGGCACTTCCTCTGCCAGGGTCTGAGCTGAGGACAAGTTGAATATGAACCAGCAGTGTGTCCTGGCAGCCAAAGGGAAGTTTATCCAAACACCGTGGGGAGTGAGTAAAGAGCCTCTGAGCTTCCAGTTAGTCCAGTAGAAACTGTCTAGTGACAAAGTAGAATATGTTGAGAGAACAGATTTATGACCTAAGCCTTATTTTCAGGAGATAGGAAGATACCATTCTTTTTAATGTTTTTTACTTTCTGTTTGCTTGATTTGGGAATGGGAGTTTTGAGGTTTCCTTCCCTTCTACTCCCTTCAAACATAACATTTGGTCATTTCACATCTGCAAGTTTGGCTTAAAGTCTCCAATTCTTTCAGAGCATCTTCTACCATTATCATCAGCTGTGGTGGTACTGAGTAGTGAACACATGATCAACACTTGCACACACCCTCTGGATGAAACCCTGCCAACCTCCTAGGGTGACAGCAGATGTTTTTGTTAGTTCTCACGTCTCATAGGAGCCAGCACTAACCCAGGGAAAGAGTCAAAAACTGAAAGCAATACTGACAGCAGGAATAATACCATGGTCCACTGGGCACAGAGGTCACCATTTAACCAAGTAATTAGTTACAGGAGTAAACACACCAAATTACCAAAATGGAAAGATTTCTTGCTACAACAAAATAAAAACATTATTTGAATGAAAAAATATCATTAGGCTGTGTAGTGTGTGTGGCAAGGCTGCTGTAACTGGATTAATGGAATAATAAAAGCTACCAGATAGAGTCATCAAGCTGCAGAAGGAGGATGAAAGTTCATTGTTTTGAGCATTTAACTGTAAAAGCAAGCATATGGGAATTGCTGAAACAAATGACAGTCTCAAATATGGCTGGAAGACTGGAGGAAAACAGAATTCATCAATCCCCACAAATTTATGCTTGAAGAAGGGCAAGTTTCCCATCATAAGTGAGATTCTTAACCACATTACATGAACCACTTCAACTTGTAGGAAAAGGAGTATGAATACAAATCTCGTTCCTGGCAACCAAATTAGTGCAAAGGCCACACTGACAATTAACTCATATCAAGAAAAGGGCCAATTTCTCACAAAGATTACATAGAGCTGTTGACAATTCTAGTTGATTACAACAGAGCTTTGAGACTTTGCTTCCTCGTGTCCTAAGACATCCAGCATATCCCAGTGATGGTGCCATTGCTGCCTTGCTGTGCTCCAGACCCTGGAGCTCAGAGGAATGTTTTATTTCATTACTCAGAGACCCAGCAACAGTGATATTTAATAAAGTGATCATCAATCATCTAAAAAATTACATTTTTAAAAATGCATGATTTTCTGCTGTGCTCTGCACTCCCTGTAATCAGAGTGTTCTGCTGGAATCTAAGTGGGGGAAATTTTTCATCAACACAGGCATATCAATTATGAGAATGTCAGCCCTGCTGGATGCCAGATTCAAACTGTTGTTAGGTAGGCTGTTTATGAGATGGCTGGAGCAAAACAGTAGAAAAGCATAAAAATAAACTGAACACTTCACAGAGAAAAAGTCACGATAGAATTATACCCTTGAACACAAATCCCAATAAACGGAACACTTCACAGAGAAAAAGTCACGAGAGAATTATACACTGGAACACAAATCCCACCTCACTGAAATGAAATTCTTCCCTCATTCCCTCAGTGTGGGTTTGGGGTTTTGTTTTGCTGGGGGTTTTTTGGTTCTTGTTTGTTTGTTTTACAATTAACTCACTCTCTTAGGTACACTTACACACTCTCTCTCCAGGATGCTCTCTAGGCTTAGGACAAGGCTGTAGCACAGACACACTTGATACTGGAACTGAGAGACAAAAATGCTGTTTGAGGGCCTCTCCACTTACTGGTGTATGTTAATATCCACATTGTGGCAAAACTAGCTTGGAAAACAGATCTGCTCATGCTATCACTACTTTTACCCAAAGGTATTCAGAAAACCAAAAAAATGTCACTTCTGATAGCTCCAAATATTTCACATTCCTCTATTCACATAGATTCCTCTGAATCTATGAATTCTGTGGAGATCCCTGAAGATGAGAAAATAAGGGCTTTCACTTTTGTGAACACGTGCTGACTTATGTCCAGAGCATTGGGGCAATACTTCCTCCTCTCCCCATGTGTCTTTGCAATCAAAACATAGCTTTATCAACAAAGGGGCCAGATGGGCTAATCAAAGTTAGAGTTCTGACTATTAGAATATACACAGTAGGAACCTCGTTATTGGCAGAACAACGCCAGGAGAATTTTGGCTGTTTGGCTTGGTTGTTTTTTGGTTTGTTTTTTAAACTTAAAGAAATGCCAAGTCAGTGACCTAAACAATAAAGGTGTATTGATTCATAAGAATCAGTAAGGATCTGGGCCAGAACTGTAAACTCACATTCCTACAGGGACAGGACAAAGTATATGGCTCTGTAAATTACTTCATATGATGGGGGGGGTTTGTTGGGGTGTTGGCTTGGAGGATGGTTTTTTGGTCTTTGGTTTTGCTTTTTTTCTATAATTATTTTTGGTTGCTTGGTCTTTTTTAAGTCAGCAGTGTACAGTAAAAGAAGATGTACAGTCTGTTTTCTGGGTACAAATGAACTGATAAAAGAATATCTGCATGATTGGGGTCAAAGGAAAGTTAAGGACTGGTGCCTCTCTCCCCTTTCTCTAACAGAAGTAAAGAGAAACTTTTTCTTCTTAGCTTGGGTAAATCTGTTTCCCTCTCAAGTGCCCACAATTCCTCTTATCTTGACTATTGTGCCATGACTCCTCCTCCACTTTCTGGTAATCCAAAACTACAAGCATATATTGCATCACCTGTATTGATTCACACTCCAGGACCTTACAGACATTTTTAACATTAATATTAATGTTAAGTGTTCAATTATGTAAGAAAAATTTCACACATAACAGCCTTTATAATTATTTCATATAATGTTTTAAACCTGGTTTTACCACAAATACATACATATTTTAAATTCAAATTAAAAACCAAAACATGTTCCATAAGCTTCTAATTAGTTACTATCCATAATCAACAAGATTTACTTGTTTCACTGAAAGGCTTCTGCTCACTACAGCAGGGTTGCAAATAGGAAAAGTGGTTTTAACATCACTTTCCCTTTCTTTTGGCAATACTGGGAAAATCACAATTAGGTGTGCCTAGTTATATTTGTTTCTAGTATGAATATACATCTGATTTGCATTAAGGTCTCTTCCAACTCAAACCACTCTATGATTCTATGAAGAAATTATTTCAGAAGAGAAATGATACTACAGCCAAAATAGGCAATAATTTAGGACTTAGGTTACATTGAACTGGTCATGACCAAAGCAGAAAAAAATTTCACATTCTCAGCACTTTAATGTCTGAGTTAAAGGCAGCAAATAAGGTTCCCTCACAAGTAGAAGTTCATGAATTTGTAATCAGAAGTATTATTCATTGCTTACTTAATATTCTCTCAAGATTGGTAACACACCCTCTACCACACACACCAAGGCCACCACTCACACAGCTCCACTGTGTGAGCTCAGCATCACCTGGGCACAGGGATCTGATGCTCAGGGAGAGCAGCTACCACAAAGCTGGCATGTGAGAGACAGAACAACAAACTAAAATCTGCCTAAGCCAGTAATGCAATCTTCAGTGCAAGAGAGATGAGAAGAAAACAGTGTTCTGTAACATTATTAACAGGAATGGGAACAGTAGCCCTGGGATCCAGAAAACACGCGTGTTAATCAATGCAGACTGCTTCCTCTAACCTCTTAGGACAGTTGGCTCTCATCTGAGCTGCCTAATTTTGGATGTGCTAACTTCATTTAGCTTTTCTATAAACAGAAAACAGAGTGATCTGTAGGCAAAACAAGTTTAGAGACATACTATTGTGTTTCAATTAACGTTTAGTTTTCTATATGTGGGAAGTTGCATTCAGACCAAATAAAGGTAGTTATTTGCTAATTCATCCTAAGTCACATAACTGTACAAGATAAATAACAGTAGAAATTAGATTTTTGTCTATAAATAAAAAATAAAACAAAATAGAAATGATAAATACAGTGAAGCATGATTTTATTTTCTGTGTCAATGAAGATGTATGTATACATGCTCATCCTCCCCTAGGAAGAAAAAATACTACAAATATTTCTCTGACAACCACAAAAATCCAAATTATATCATCACATTGTAAAGGAAAACATACTGAAAATATAACAAATAGAAATAAAATTAATGATTTCTTTTTATACACTGAGCAAAGGAAAAGCAAAAATATAACACGTAAGAAAAGAGCTATATTTTGAAAAAGAAATGTTTTACTTTTGTTAATCTGTAGCAAACACCTTGAAACTAAAAAGAGTTCACTCCATGAATAAAAGTGTCTACATATATATATATGCAGCATTCCCCCTCAAACTGAAATTACTGTACTAATCTTGTGAATAAACACAAACTACCATTGACATCATCACTATTAACTGAACACAAAAAATCCATCATTTTCACTCAGTTGCTTCCCTCAAAATACACTCTGTAAAAATGGAACTGCTTTTTGCACACAGCAATTACTAATGCAATTTGGGAGTTTTACTCCACTCTACCACCAGGTAACATTTGGAGATCAGAAAGGTAAACAGCTAAGGGACAAAGTGCCTTGCTTAAAAGTGAAGCAGAACTTTAGAATTTAAGATGACAAGTTGACAAACTCAATTAACTCATTTGCACACTTGAGATTGATTAGTTAGATTGTCTCAAAGTGGAAGTTTTCATACTGTGATCATTACTTATCTGAAATCAGATTATAAATTTTAAGCTATAGCACTAATAAAAGGAACAGCCCCCCTTCTCTCACGTGGTGAATGTAAGCACAATCCTTTGCCTTGCTAAAAAAACCACACACAGACTTAAACATAATTCTGAGAAACCTTTTGTGCATCCTTTAATCATTTCTTAAAATAACCTCATTTTACTTGGTATACAAATAAAATGCCTTCCTTATAGTCTGGACCCTCTGACAATTTCCAATTCTAAGTAGTTTCCATTGGGCTAGAAAACATAGGACTGTAAATTTAGCCCATGTCCTCATTTTTCTCCCTTTCACTAAATGGAAAGGGTCATCATAAAATGCAAGCCAGTTCCTAACCAAGTTTTGGCAGTGCTCTAAGACTGGTTCTCATCATAAGAAACTCTTGCAACAAAGCTGCCATTTAGAAGGCACATTGTCAATTTAATTGTTTGATTAACTCCTGTGTCTGCTACCAGCAACTCAGTCTTGGAATGTAATAAAATCAGAGCAGATGGACAGCTCCCAGATGCAGCAGAAGTACATAAAGCAGGAATGTAGCTTTAGCCACACATCTTAGTCTTCTAAGCCCAGAAAACATTGCTCTGGTTATGAGGAGATCCATTTTCATGTGAGTAACATTTTTTAGGATAACCATATCTGAAATGTTCTCAGCCAAAAATGGAACTGCTACTTCAGCTCATGTTTAAGAAACTCCTGCATACAACAGTTGAAATCAATCTGGATTCCTGCCTGCCACACCAAGGACTTCACTTTATTCTTCTTGTATCCAAAGAACTGATACTACAGCCTGTAAAGAAAAGGAATTCAGCCTTATGGCTAATAGAAGGAAAGCTTTACATTCCAAACATAATTTTATTTTTCCATATAGAGGTTTAGGAAGCAGAAGCTAATAATTTAGAATTAAATATACTGCAGTACTTCAGAGACTCATGCTACCTATGAAAGCAACATCTTTTAATTTAAGACTAACCCACTGCCTGAAAACTAAACAAAGGTAGTGTTTTATTCTTTTTTGGTAGACTAGAAAGTAAGGAGGGAACATTAGACTAAAGACAATCAGGAACCTGGTTCCCAAGCAGTCAGATCTCAACTTACGCCTCAGCTTTGCTAAAATCCAGCACTCAACAAGCTGAACTATCACTATTAACCAGTAAAGCACATTAATCTCTGGATTGCAAGCACAAAGGTGATATGCCCAGTCCTTCATACAATGCAAGGAAAGAAACATTCCACCCTGGAAAAAAAACTCCTTGAGTGTTTTTGAAGTGCTACTCTAGAGTTGAAGCGCTACCAAAAAGTTCTTTAGCAGCTACCTAGTTAAAAGCAAGAAATGAAAAGCTATATGGAAATCTTCCAATAGTCTTTTGATAGCAATTCATTCAATATTTAGCAGCAACACTTTTGAAATGTATGTTTCTAAAACAGAGAAGGCTGTTCCTGGAAGCTCTACTACTGAGTACTTTCACATTTCTTAAATCAACATACCATGGGGAAAACAGCTCTATGAACACCAGATTACACACCTTTAAACTCTTATTGTGTCTGCTAGGACTCATTACTATTTTCTTAATTATACTGAAATATTTTTATTCAAATATTTATTTCTCCTAGTTTTTTGGGCTTTAGGGATTTTTGTTTGGCTTTTTGTTTATTTGGGGTTTTTTTGCTTCTGATTGGATTAAGGATACAATGTACCTGTATAGTACTCATTCAATACTTTAAAAAAATGAATAAAGGGATTTTCATTGGGGTTTTTGGTGGTTGTTTTTCTTGATTTCCTTTTCCTTTGCAGTTGGCATTGCTATTCTACTTAATGACAGATATTCTGTTGTAAGACCATATATAAAAACACTGAGGAGCCATTTCAATACATTTTTTAAGGCAATAAAGAACTTGTTTGAATTTAATTCTTTAAAATGAGACTAGAGATTTCCACAACATACAAAATTCTCTCCCAAGATTAGTTTTATATTCTTTTAGCATTTTCAAAACACACTTCTGACTTATAATTCATGTCTACATTTGTTAACCATAAAGTCAACAACATATGGCTCAGAGATCATAAAAATCAGGGAACATTAATCCTTCAGCCTTTTTTATTCCTTTTTTTCTATACATATATAGCAAAGAGAAATTATACTATTTGGAACTTATTAAATAAATAGAACATTGATAGTGATTCTACTTAATTTTCCCTCTGATGAGCAATTCACCAACCTACTGTGAAACAAACACCCCAGCCAAGTGCACCTATTCCTGATCCCTCTCCTATAATTAGCTGTACCTTGAATTTCTTCTGAAAATATCTCCACATCAAGGAACATTTCTGTAGTAGAATAAGTACATATAAGATTTTTGTTACCATTTCAAATTGTCCCAACAACTGTGACAAATTATGATATCATACAATGTAGTTATAGCTGTTAAACTATCACTTGACTGAGTGCTTGAAAACCTACCAGAACAATTCTGATCTCCATTATCAAAGTTATTTCAATAAGAACATAAACTAAAGGTTACATGAAGGTTTACCTGAAAAATAGTGAAAGTTTAGTATAGTGAAGTGAAAGTACAGTATAGTGATGTGACAAGGCATTTATAAATACTTATCTACCAAGGGAAAAAAAATTAATTCTTAGACTTAGATAAATTCTGAAAGTCCTTCATGCAGGTTGAGCAAAAAACCCAAGATGAGAAGAGCTGGATTTTATTGATTAAGCAATATCTTATCTTCCATCCACTTTTACTTGCTTAGATAACAGATTTCCCATGATAACTGAATGCAGACATGTAGAAAAGGGCAGGAAAGAAGCAATTTCCTACTCAGTCTGATTGCAACCCTTGGTGTAGTAAATAAAATTTTGATCTGAAAGTCTCAAGCAATTGTAGATCACTGATGAAGTTTCTGCATTCCTTTAGGTTGAACAAGGAAAAACCCAAAATTTCTCCTCTCACACATGCAAATGCAAGTGTCTATGAATCACCCATAAAATACAATTTTCTGAAAAGCCCCTTAAATTCAGAAAGTTTAAATTATGTTTTCAGAGATGTTAATACCACTCATCTTTGCCCTGAACTTCATACTGGGTAATTTTTGGACTTGTATCATCCTTGACATCTAGAAGATGAGTTATAAAAATAAAATGGCTTGGTCACCACACTAGATTGAGTTGGAAAAACTGCAGTTTGCTGCTCTAGATCTGTTTGGATTCACTAAGACTCTGAGCAAGCTTATGGAAGAGAAATCAACCATGAGTTGTTTACTGCACACCTCTATAGGTCTCATAAAAATCATTTGAGTTGCAAACAGCTGAATATCTGGAAGGGAAAGGAGGGAAAATTATAGATACCAGCCTTGTTTAATATTCTTCTAAAGGCACCCATTCTTGGCTAGCATTTGCAAAAGAATATTTGGCTATATTTATCTTTGATACAAAGCTGCTTATTATGGTCCTAATCCATAAAAGGGAATTATTTGCTTAGATTATTGACAGTAATGTCTGGCCTTGGTTTAACTACTCAGAAGGAAAAAGCAGGGTAAACAAGCTCTTATAAAGAAAGTAAACACTTGGAATCAGTGCAGCTAAAAGGATTACAGTCACTTGTCACAACACACACATACAAGTTCTGTGTCAGAAATTGCAAGTTACACACATGGCTATGTCAAGGAATATCCTCCCTGTATGACCAAGTTTACAGGTAGCATAAAAAGAGCTAAAGAAAAGATGAAAAATAAAAAAAAATAAAAAATCAAAAGAAAGCTGCTGACTTAAAGCCTATGAACAAAATCTAGCCTGTACATATTTGTGTTCTGATTGTTGTAATATTTGCTTGGGAAAAAGGATACAGAATAGAAATACCTATACCTGATTGCTTTAAAAAGCCACAGGACAAGCGCATTAAATGTACTGCTCCTTTTTTTTTTTCCCATTTGCCATTATTCACATGTTCCTTTTTTAAACTGTCTTTAGACAAACATCAGGGGAAACATCCTCTAACCTTGTTTTCAAAGGGCTGAAATAGAAAGCGTAATTCTGTAATTGAGGGACAGCTGGCTGTTACCATGATATGCCAAATGAAGATCCTTTCCACTGGAATTTGTGGCTACCACTGATTATAGGTTCAACTCCCAGAATTAAACCTCCATTCACAAGGATTTGAAAGGCAGAGCTTAAGACTCGCCTTCCATATGGGCCTGTTCTCCCAGAGCAGTGGAGGCTGCTTTGTAACTGCCCGGGAGAGCAAACAAACAGCACAAAAACATTGCCACAGGGAACATCTTTAAACTATAAATAAATGTTATTAGCTGAGATCCACTGCATGCTGTGCACCTTATTACAGTCTAGCAAAATGACTGTGCCTGGAAAAATGCCGAAAGCCTTAAGATTTCCTTACTTTATATATAACACTTGAGCAACACAATGATTTCTTAGGCGATTTTTATGCCACAGACCATAATTTACAGATGCCACGTCTATAAAGGTGTTTCTGCAATTTTTTAAAAAGGGCATTTTCTTTTCCCATCATTGCAATTTTCAGTTGATTTAGTTTTATCAGGAAGCACAGAAATAATGGACTCAAATTGGGGTTTTTGACATATATTGATACTTTATAAAATCCAACATTTCATAAGAAGAGCATATTTGTAGTTCACAGTGTAGATTATCATAAACTATGCTCCCACTTCTAAAGGGCAATGAAATCCAGTCCTGACCTACATGTGCTGTTCATGAGCTTCAGTCCTAAATACAGAACTTAATTTCTGAATGGTTCTTTCTAACACATACCCAAATGAAGACTGATACTGGAGTACAAAGTTGCAAGTGATTTTAACAGGAGTTAATTTGCTTTGGTCTGCAACACAGAACCACATGTTTACCATTCACTACAGATGCTATGTGCACCATATTGCCCACTAAAGTTACAAGGCTGAGTTGCTGCTGCAGGCTAGAATAATACTTTTTGAGCAAATGAGTTTTGTTTACTGCCTTTGCTGCTCAGTGAGTTAAAAACCATCAAGTTGGGAGCTGAGAAGGCAATAGAATCAGTAGATAAACTGTGGATCCGTGCAGCTAATTGTTTTGCTTTTGGCTATGGCATATGTATTACTTGATTGCCAATTTCACGCTCTGATACTGCTTCTTTATAGCAGCAGATGAAACTGAAGCTCAAGTACTCTGTTCAAAGAGGCTGATAAATATGTATTCCGCCCCTCTGCAATGTTTGACACACTCCTCACCCATTGTTATCTTCCCTTTTATGCAGTGCAAAACAGGCCCCTATTTGAGCTCTTATTCTTGCCACTGTCAAACCCAATTTATATATGCTCTTAATCAGAATGCCAAAAGGAATTTTAATTTTCCTGTTTACAGAAATCCTCTTATCATTTGTTGTGTCTGTAGAGTATTTAGGTTTGAGGTGGGGGTTCACATGGCTGTGCAAATCTAAAAAAGCCTCAAGAGAAGAACAGCAGCACATTTCTCTGCAGATGGAGAAATAAGCACTGAAGAAATCACACTGCTCCATGTGCATGGCTGAACTTGCCAATTAAAGCTGGGATTCAGACTCTTTCTAGGAGCAGCAAGTACTGCTGGCTGTAGTTAATTTAGACCTACCTGGCTTTAAGGACTGCCTAAGATGAAGATACAGCCCTACAAGACAGCCTAAGAGGATGCCTGAGGAAACTAAAGCTTTGGCTGCTCCCTGTATTATTAGAACAGAGGGAAGTCAAAGCAAAGTTTCTGATCTTACCTTTAAAGGAAGTCAAAAAGGAGACAAAAAAAAATTTTAATCTATCAAATTGATGATAATTACATAATAGTAGATCAGACAAAAACAATGAATAGTTGTAAAATCAAGAAATCAGACAAGCAAGTCTAAGGAGACAAAACCTACTGGTTTAATTCAAATACATTTTTATCTTCACTGAACTATCCCCACTATATTTTTATTTCCATATTATAATAAGATTCCGTGTTCTTACATCAGCAATATACCAGCTACTATTTATAATACTTTAGCTGTCAAAGAACCCATAACCTATGCATTCCAGTACTTTTAAAATGGAAATGTCTCCTTTTTTCCCTTGGGTTTTTTCAGATTGTTTTATTTTTAAGGAGGAGAGATTTCTGCATAATTAAGGAGCATATCTAATAGCTGGAGTAAACAGGACATGCAAAGTGAGAAACAATTGGGAGAACTGAGGCACTCCAGGCTTGGAAAGAGTAAGTCCTTGCTATACTCACATATGAAATGCAAGATGTGGGAAAAAAAACCCAAACCAACCCATTAGTGTATGCAAACTTGCAGGCTCATACTTATTTGTGAATTTAGCAAATATATATATATATATTGGTATAGGTACAGACACATTTACACACATGGATTCGTATTTATAGAAACGAACACACACACGACAAGCACACAATTTTAGATCCTGGGCAACACAAATCTGGTTTCCTATAGAACAAATCTTCATCACTGCCTAGCAACCAGAGCTATTTTTATGTCAAACTGTAATAATTCAACATTTCAGCTGTCTTTATGGACATTTGGGAGTGGGGCAGATCATTTAAATCCTATTTCTTCTCATTTGTCCCTCCAATACTCTGACATTTGAACTTGCCAAACCCAAAAATCACTCCTTCACAGAAGTCAAGTTAGGGCAATTCCACCATATAAAGCACAAGCTGGAGAAAAATTCTATGTGACAGAAAAGGACACTTGAGCAAACACTCCTTTCATTCCATGTATCGATATGTTTTACTGTAATTTTTATTTCTGATTTTCAGAACTCTCCATAGGTTCTGATCCAATCATAAAAGGTCTATGCAGCTAATACTGCCTAATACTGTGTAGCACATTCTTATTTTAAAGGCTAAGTCATTACAGTATAGTCTTCGACATAAAAGAGCACTTTACTGCACACCATAAACTGCTGCACTGCATTTTAATTACAAAATTCACTAGAAGAAATGAATGAACACTAGTGTCCTGGGATTCTGTACAAAAATTTAACTGAAATTGGAGTGCCCTTACAAGAATTATAACACAAACATGACTGAGGAGGAGATGGGAGTTTAAAGGGTAAAAACAGGTATCCTGCTTTCCCAAATCCAAAGCCTGCTTCTGTCTACAAATAAATAAAAGCTGGATATACTGTGTAAAAATATTATCCTTGCATATCCATTAGGAAGATAAGGAAATATGAGGTATTAAAAGACTTGGTCTTGCACATTCAAATGCCTGGGCTACCATGAAGATAATACTTCCCCCTTCTTCTTGAACATCAGACTTTTATACCTTTTTATCAAGTTACAGGGTTCACTTCTTGAAAAACCAGAATCAAAAGGACTAGAAACACGTTTTTGTTTTAAATGAAAGACAAAATTCTGATGCATCCACACAGCACCAGAAGGTAAAACGATGTCTCTATGGCAATTCTCTGATGAAAAATAGCAAGAGCTCTTAACATTACATAACCTGAAAGCACACAAGAGTGAAATCTCGGAGGGAAAGATGAACCAAAATACAGCCTTTACCTACATTCTGCACAAATAATACATGGAAGCAAGAAACCTACAGAAACCTGCATCCAGAATCCTCCTAGCAAGTTCACTGCTTCCCACCAAATAACATGCTTTAATCACAATGTGCCACTGCCTTTTGTGCTGTCCTCAAGTAAGGATATGAACACTAAATACAGAGATTGCTCTCAGATATGCATTATTCCTCTTTTAGGAAAACACAAACACAATGAGTTCAGACATTGCCCAATGCCTCTGACTTCAGGGCAACTGTGAATTCCAGTGCTGGGTTGCAAGAGGGGAAACTACCTGAATTGCAGTAAGATGTGCTGTATTTCAAAAATGGGAGTGGTGAGAAGATTGCACACAAGAGAATCAAGACAATTTTACTTTATTTCTTTCTTTCTTTTCAGTATACTTGGAGATAAAAGGCAACTGCAGTGCTTTCTGAGCTACGTAATGCACCAAGTATTCATTATGAAGAAACTAACCAACTCCAACTCTTTGCTTATTTAAACAATATGGAAGTTTGTCAAGCTGCTTTTCTCTGTAAAGGTATTGCCAGAAATAGGTTTGGGTAAGGTAGCTTTTCTCAGCTCTTCTTTTTGGAATTCTGATTCTTTCTATGGCATTTCCAGGTGCAAAGAATCACCTTCAGCCACATTTCAGAAAATAAAATATAATTCCTTCGAAAAACTCTATGGAACTACATAAAAGACAAAACCAAGAATACAGCATGATCCTTTAGAAATTAATTTCCTCCAGTAGGGTGGGTCAGTGCTAGCCTCAAAGCTTTTAACTAAATTTTTAACTAAACAGCATTCTCTAAAATTAGTAGATGGTTTAAAATCATGTATTCCTGATGCTTATAAAAATCACCCAAAAAAGAAACAGCAGAGAAATACAATGCAAAGACTACAACAAGAAGCCAAAAGAACACATAGACAAACAAATTTTCCAAGTATAATTTGAGTTGGCATAGGCAAGACAAATGTCCCATGCTACACAGCAGGCAGGATTTGATTTTCTTTCCTAAACTGAAACCTATCAAACATTATGTGTACCAGCTGTGTTTGGGATCTCCAAGCACAATCAGGGCTTTGAAAACTGACACGACTCAAAAATTTATTATTGCACATAATACCCATCCTGCATGAACTTAAGAGTTTTAAGAACACAAAATACACAAAGAAGCAACAGCCTCAAAGTGCAAACCCCTTCAAGGAGGAAAATGATCACAACTGACAAGTAATTCACATCCAAACAGTCTCCATTCACCAGCATGTGACTTCCCCCAGCTTTTGCTTATCTATACTCTTGATTAGCAAAATTATCACAGAAAGATGGAACTTTTTATTAATTAGTCCACTGTTAACACTACTTGCTTCTCTCTTTTTATGCCAAAGAGTTCAGCTCTTTAAAAGGTGCCACTTAGACAAAGCATATACATGTGTATTGAAAATATTAGAAATTTCATTTCCCTCACAGGGGCATAAAAGTCTAATGATATAACAGAGTTCTTTCCCTGGTTCAAATGCTATGAGGTTATAGAATACCTCTTAACATAAAGGTTCACTTTAGCAGCTCTGGGAATTATTATAATTGCAAATTATCATCTCTTACATTAGCTCTGTTCTTCCAACAGTCATCAAAAAACGATAAAATGTCCTCAAACCACATCACTGTTTGCCAAAGATATGTCCCAGTTTTCAGTTTATTCAAGTTTAGATTTCTGGTATTACATATATTTTCTAGAACATTTAAAGAAATAAAGAATAAGCACATAAAGCACTAGACCTGGATTTTCATATAATGCAGCCTTTACAAGTCAAGTGGGTAAAATAAGTTCCAACAGGTCTATAAACCTGGCCTCAATTATCTTAATTTTTAAAAAGTAATAACATCAGCAGCAAGGAATAACTGCATTATTTGTTTGAGGTTTGGGGTTTTGTTTCTAGTACTCTTCCTGTACTCCCCTTTGAGGTACTGTCCATCCCAGTCTAGCTAGGCAGTGAAATGATACTTCATTCTTCACAGGAGTACTGAGGAGTGTAGTCCTTGCTCTTGTATTTACCAACAGATGTGGCTGTGTCTCATTCTTAAACCTGGCTATCGATGTGTTTCAATGGAGCAAGAGGGCTATTTGATAAATTTGTATTAAAAATTATTAGCTTTAACAAAAAATGAATAAACCAAACAACATCATGTGATGATTGCATTTGAAATCTTAAAAAAATGTCATCATTTAAAAAAAAAATCAAATAGTATCTAAACATTTTAAGATATTTTTCTAATGCTGCTACTGCAGTCATTCAAGCCTGTGCAGTCTGTGAAAACTAGGTCAGGCATGTAATCTCATTCATGTAATTCTGGTTTTGTCTATCCATTCAGTTTTCATTCTTTTGTGGCCTCAACCCAAGGAAACATTATTTCAAGGAACAAACAGGAACTGCCATTTGATTTTTTTTTTATTTTTTATTCTGTATGACTGGCTTAAGAAAAAACGAGCTTAAGCCCAACAGATGCAAGATGAGGTTCATAGTTCAGAGAGGTTTCTGAATAAGAATAGAAATTTAAGGTTCTACTTGCTAGAAATATCCTAATAAAAAATAAAAACCCAAAAACCTAGAAAGGATGCTAAGAAAGATTAGAGTACTTGTCTCAGAACCATGCACCTACATTACAGCAGCAGGGGCAAACTGCCACATCTTCAGCCACAGCTTTCTCCAGGAGAACTTGTAATGAGTAATACCTGTCAACTAGTGGATTAGGATTTGTTTCCTAAGTATTTAAAAGAAAAAAAAATTAAATAAAAAAATCCAAAGCCACTTTGCCATGATGAAGAGTTGGCACATGGCATCATCTTTTACAGTTAAGTTTGCCCACGTTCTTGCCATTATCCTCATTTATGTCAAGTGGCCAAAAAACACCCCTGGGTATGACACAAATGTAAACTATTATGTCCCTTCTCACTGTAAATGCAACTTAATTTACAGAGCACAGCAGAAACAAAAACTTTCATTATTGTTTTTCATACTTCAAACATGTAAATTACCACTCAATTGAGAAATGCAGTTTGTAAAACTCTTATTTGGTAAGGCTTCATTAAGGAATACTTAACACATATTTAAATAAATGATACAATTAAAGACAAACCACACGATGTTATATGGGTCATCCATCACAAAACCAAAACTCCATTTAGCACTTCCTGGCTTCTCAAATTTGGTAGCTTACGAAATACTTTCTGCCATTATTTCTAAACAAAGCTCTCTGAAGGATGGTTGAGAGCTGCTGCCAGACAGGCCAAAAATAAAAACCTACCAAAAAACCCACTCACACCCAACTTCACACACCCAGCTTCTACCATGTGTTCCACAGACTAATATTTGATTTAGAACACAGTTTGCTTCTGGCAATTGCCCTCCCCAAAAGGATCAACACAGCCTGCATTTTTCTCAATACTGCACATACAAATTAACAAAAAGCTTTACATTTTGGATCAGAAGTCTTGAGCAAAGTGGAAAATACTATAAAAGTGGAATATTATAAAAATCCTTTCATGACATTTTTATTCATCAGCCCCAGGGGGCTGAGGGAGATTGTTCTCCTGCTTATTTTTCCAACATAAGCTTGCTCTCCCTGCTGTAAGGAAAGTAAATTCTTATTTCAGGATTTCTAGTAATCAACATAAGACCCTCAAATAAAGCCTTTTTCAATGTTAAAACAACTACTAGGAAAAGATGCAACATAATCTTGGCCTTTAACACATTTAAATTCTGTCAACTGCACTACCTTCACTAGAATTTTACTCTATGTGTCTTAACACATCAGCTTACACAACTCAAGATTTTTTTCACAACAGAATTGCTTAAGGAGTTTTCCCCATTTATTGATGTGTCAGAAGGGCCTTGTTTCTGAGCTCCAGGGCATTTCCCAGGTGTTCTCAGCAGAGTGGCCTCAAGGCCCTTCTTCAGAGGTGGAGTTATTTTATTGCCAGGTAAAACCCACACTACACAGAGACTGAGTAACTCAGGAGCAGCTCAGAACAAAAAGCTTCATTTTTGGTTTTTTTTTTTAGCTAAGATTACCTTGTTATCAGACAGGATTCAAAGATAACAAAACTAAACTTCAGAAAAATCCAAATATTATAGACTTGGTCACTTACAGAGTTCTACTACTTTATTGGCACAGAATCAATATTAGCTACAGTTGTAGAAACAATTACCATTAATGGTACATATTAAAGTTACAAGGTTTCAATTGGTAATGCCTTAAGTAGCCTAGATGTTTTTTTCCAGAAATGGAAATACCTAAGCATATATCTTTTGGGGAAAAAAAACAGTTCAAGCACCTTAGAAAACTGCTAATGATTTATGAGCCTGTTTGGTGGGTGGAGGGTGTTCACTTATTTCAGGTTTGTTTTTTTAAATTACAAATATTTCACTTATCTTGGGTGAAAGAGGAAAGACCTTAAGAAAAAAAAAAAAGGTGTTCAAAACCATCCACTGGCTGAAAGAATTACTTAGGAAGTAAGAGGGAAAGACCACAAATTTATGTTTGCAGTTGACTTGCCTCAAGTATCTAAAGATTTCCTAAAGTCACAAGGCAAAAGACATCACCTACCTATCATGGAAAACCTTCTGACAGCGTGATATGGGAACCTAAGATGAAACAGTTCTCCCAGTGACTGAGAGAGAATTAGTCTTCCAAAACTAGCCCAACAATTCTGTTAAAAAACAGAATACAGAAATAAACCTTCCTACCATTTTGAAGGATGATGGAGATGAAAAAATTTACTCTAGGCTATGCCCAAAGGAAAACTTCTACAACACTCATACAGAATAAATGTGCACCACAGCAGCTAAATGGCTAGAAATGTAATAGAGATTCCTGAAATCTTGAAGGAGTACACAAGCTTATGAAGTGATAAATGAAACACTGCTGAATTTCTAAGCATAGGCATTAACCCAGAATTATAGGTTAATTTCACATGTTAAAAGACAGAAAAAATATTATTGGTAGCAGTGAAAACATATTCATGTCAAAAAAAGCTATCACTGATTTTCTGGAAGTTAATTTCTGGTCACCTCGCTCTAATACTTCTAACTACAGAAGAATTTAAGTATGTGCCACAATAAATAAAATAACAGTGCTCATTCACCAAGCAGCATGTGGATCTGCACTGTCCACATAAACAAGGGCAAATGGCAAACAAGAAAGCAAGCCAGGAGAGATTTAATTGGCATCCAACTGAGCTCTTGGCTTCTGTGATTCAGAAGCTCTAAAACACATTTTTTTTCTTCCATATAAATATTTCAAGGGAGACAGCATCAAAGCCCCTTCCATTTTGCAGGTATCTCACAGCTTTCATCCAATCTAAATATAAAAATAGTTGGAAATTATATTCTGAAATGGCAGTCAGGATAAATCTTCCTTTGCAAAGGGCTAGGAGTGGAACCTTCTAATCCAATTAGAGGCACCTGGTGATATGACTGGCACTCTCCAGCACCATCCAAAGCAGCAAACATCCAGCAGAGAGAAATCAGGATTCACAACAGAGAAATGTGCATTTTGAGAGACTCGGATGTTGAAGCAATATCTCAAATGGCAAGTACTCAATATTTCAGTGTTCTCTCCCCTCCCTGTCCCCTCCCCTTGGCCTAAATTCATCTAGGAATTTAATGAAAAACGATTCCTGCACAACTGTTCTTGCACAGGAGCAAGAAAGGATATGGAATATTGCCTTTGCACTGAGCACCCCATGTAGTCATATCCATGACTATATCCACGTTTTTGTATTCCTCAGTTCATCAGCAACTCCCATATTCTCTGTAATCCTTAGTCACAGATGGATTCCTTCTGTGACAAGCTAGCTGTCTGCTAATCAGAGCTCTAGCACAAGATCTTTTCCAGAAAGTTGAGAAGCCATAATAGAACTGGATAAATACACAGACTTTGTGATTTAATTTTCATGCATTTTATTCATCCAACTTCAGTTAAAACAGCAAGTTCCCCACTGAAGCATTTGGAGAAGTTGGGTTTAGTTGAGCCAATATGATCGAAAACAATATTATATGGTTGGGGTTTTTTTAAAGAAGCTAAAAAAGGAAAAAGAATTTGCCTTCAGCCACAGAAAAGCAGATGGTCAAACTAGTTTTGAGGACCAAATCTTCCTGTTGCCTTAGAAAGTTGGTCAGGATCACATTTCTTTGAGCTATTCCTGCCACTTCTTTTTGTGTTGCCAACACATGGAGGTCAATACAGAATGCTGAGAAACACATCTTACTTTGTGATGAGTGAAATAATTCTATGTCAAACCTACTTGCCCCTGCCACAGCTGCCTGCAGAATCATAAAAACCTCATCTGTTTTCTGTTACATTTGTAGGGGTCTCTTTTACATACAAATAATTGCATTGATTATGTTCAAAGAAAGAGATATCTTGATTTCTTAACTCCCATTAAAACTCACATGAAACTGAGAACAATTCACTAAATCTCAGGGCAACTAATAGTAGATATATTTATGACTACAGAAAGGGGCAAATTCAGGCATTGAATTCTCAGCATTGGTAGGCTTAACAGGTTTTCATGTCATGTCCTATCAATGTTAGCATGATATGCACCATTTGCTTACACAGATTAGCTGTATCTAATTTAAAAAATAAAAATTATACATTGATCTCGAAAATTACTTTTCAAGTCAGTGAGCACAGAGGAAGTACACAACAGTATAGATTTTATGAGGATTAAAGGAAGCAATGAAAGTTACAAACTAGTATGACAAAATAAACTATCTAGAGAAATGGGATGAGCTCCCTTCCGAGTCTAAATGAAACAATACTTGAAATTAATTCTGCTGTAAATAAATACTGTTATAATCAAAATCATTTGCACTGCTACAGCACTGTCACTTCGCATATAAAAGCAGATTTATTTTATTATATCTCCATGCAGGAATTGAAATGCAATGTAACTTCATAAGGGCCAAATCCCTTCATTGATGTCTATGTTCAGATCTTTTGTTATTACTGAGCCATCTATGGCCAGCAGAGGGTTAAAGTGTTCTCCAGAAACAGTCAACATTTTCAGGCAGTAACACTTAAAGATTGCTGATGCTTAACATCTCCAAATAAACCTAAACAGTAATTTGGACTTGCAGGAGATCAGTTACACAAAGTGGAACCAAGGCTCCTTTTAGTGTTAAGAAACCATTTCCAGTCTGCCAAAGTGAAAACCATATGGAAATATTGCTTCAAAAGTTTAGTATATCAAAGGTGCCAAGATGCTGAAAGACAAGCATTGAGAATTCCTTGTGGTGGCACCCTTAAAACCACCAAATTCAGCTTATCTTACCTACTCCCCATGTCCCATTAAACACTGCTTCGATGTGAAAATCATGTCTGGAGACTGAGCTCAAACACAAAACTGACTTGGAATTTTGCAATTAATCTTAAAAAAAGACAACAATCAATTATTTCTGCCCAAGCACCCAACTGTTGCAACTGTGAAGGAGGTGGTAGAACTCCAGCTAGCAGGAAGGATTTTAACCAGGCTGCAGTGGAACATAAGCTGCTCCTCACGGAAGAAGTGAGAGTGTAAATAAGTAAATGAAAGTACAGTGTCCAGAGATGTTGTGTCTCTTGCCTTCATCTTGTGCTGTCCATGGAGTGACTGGATTAGAAACTATGTTCTAAGGGATAATGCAGATGAAGCATGTTTATGCTAAACATACTACTAATTAGGGATGCCATTACTAAGTTTAATTTGGCTACTAATAAAAACAAGATAATACTCTCCTTAAAAATCAGCTTTATTTTCCCAGTCTTTCTTTCTTCTCATTATTGTTTCTGGTCTCCTAATATCACCACAAATCACAATCCAGTATAGTAACATCAGTCCTTTGAGTATCATATCAATTCTTTCCAGTTACTTCCTAGCAGTTTTTTAGAAAAGCTGTTTTAGACTCATTTTTTGGAAGTTTCTTTAACTTTCTACTACAAAAAAAAAAATAAAAAATCAAGCACTTCATCAAAACTTTATTTTACTTCATATGAAATATTTTTAAATACTCAAGTTTATAATTTAAGTTAATAACAAGTATTATATTTAAGTATTTCAAGAAACAAAACCATGAAAATCAGGATAAATCCTGAATTTGTGTAATTGGCATTGGATGCTCTAGCATCCTGATCCCAAAAGGGCATCAAATAATAATAATTTTTAAGTTATTTTATAACACTATTTTCATACATGAAGGTTGCACATTCTCTTTAACAAAAGAAGAGTTTACTCAGTACTTTTTAAGGTCAGTAATACCAAAGAAAAGCAATTGGTTTGTAATTTACTGTGTGGTAAGACAGACTTGCTGAATGAGAAGATACTGATTCTTTGGCCATATTTCAGTTTGCAAATCTAGCCCAGCATGAATGGCCACTGACTTCCCTAAAATTCTTCTTCACAGAAGTTACCACACTGTCATCATTACAGTACAGAGGCAGGAGGGACACGAGAACACCGGAAAAGGGAGCGAAGTAAGGAAAAGGAGCAGAGCAGTCAAAATGAATTGGCAGTGGACCCAGGAGGGCTGGCAGGGAGCAGCTGCATCCTGCTACCACCTGGAAATGCCTGCCCAGGAATGCCAGCTCTGCCAGCCATCAGCACCACTGTTAGGAATGCAGCTCCTCCCCAGCCCAGCATCCCATTCCCTGATGGGACATTTTCCCACACCACAGAGGGCAGATGCAGAAAAGGGATTGTTATGAAACTATTCAGGTATTGGGTCATTTTTAAAATGGGACTTCTCCTCCTGAGGAGCACTTCATTAAAATCATTTGTTAACAGTAAAAAACGAAACAAAAAAAATCAACAAAAAAAAAATTCAGATTATGAAATATTAAAAATCCAGAAGCCTAGACTGCATATTTTAATAAAGGCAGGAGATTGCTACTGATAATAAAACAAGAATTAGGCCAAGCCTTGGAATTGTTTTTCCTTTCCATAGTATATGAAATTCAAGTAACCACAAGAGAACATATATTGTCTGATCAATATTTATTCCCTCCTAGCACAGATCTAGCTTTCAGAAACTTGTCTGCATTTGAGGATTTCAGAACCACTCACTATACTAGTCCTTGATTACAGCACATGAACTAAAAAAAAAAATGCAAGAAAAACAAACAAACCTTGATCTATTCATTATTAACAATGTTTTCATTATTTTCAGGCTCATTAGAAAGAAAATCCACTTCCTCGCCATTCCTTTGATTTTTTTTTAGTGAGTTTAGCTGTGTCCAGATGTGACTGCAGTGAGTCAGTGAGTGAATTGGGTTCTTCCTCAGTTCTGACTTCTGACAACACAGTAATCACAGCATCCTTACTGCCAGCCACTCACTATCTTTGTCATCAGTCTTATCTTGAGCTGCCAGTCAAGAAGAGAATGGGAATATAAAGCATCATGATGTAGTAACCCAGATAAAACTTATCATTGATTTAAACTACTACAGCAAAAAAAGAAAAAACCACCCAGGGAGATAAAACTTCCTCAAGAGGCCTATTGGTACTAAGTGACATCATCTTTCCAACTTATCAAAATCATCCTATAAAGACTTGCAGAGGACAATCCACTGTTAAAAGCAGATGAAGAGCTTTATTCCAGTTTACACTTCACATCAGGGATACAAAAAGTGTCCTGTACAAATGCCATTCATGCAGTCTAGTGTAGATGCAAATTAACTTGTTCTAAGGACTTGTTATCAGATAGCTATTTGCAGGAGCAAATTGGAAGCAATTACTTGTCCAAATATCAGATAAATTCTATTTCTGGAGGCCATTAGGAAGGCCTCTGCTACAGTGTGACTCTACAGTTCTTCACAACTTTTTCTTACACAACTGCAAGACCACAGAATCACTCAATTGCAAAGGAGCCACCAAGTTTCCCCCAGTGCCACCAAAGAAGCTGTGACATGACAGAGGTTTAACTCAGGTCTCTTCTCATGACCAGTGCCACACTGTAACTACTGGACTTGCTCATCTCTCATGTTTTTCTTGCTACAAGAAAAAAATTAAATAAGACTAAAAGCTGAAAAAACCACTTAAACTGCATAAGTAACTGAGATGCATGATTAGGGAAAAATACTTTCTTCAAAGATGTATTTCAAATATAATTTTCTCTCAAGCTCTAGCAAGTTGGAAAACCAAAATAGCAGGAAATACTATTTCAGTCAAATAATATTTGGGTTGCATAGCTCAAGAAAATTTGGATACTGAAGTTCACAGAAAAAGTGCTGGGGAGTATGACCCAGTGAGTAAATTCTGCTCAATATGACCCATCTTCCCCATTCAGCAGTTCCATTCAGTTTCACTTCTTTCATTCACAGCCTCAAAGATTTTTAAGTAGCTCAGGATGAGTCTTGCAGAAGTAAAAGTCAGTAAATACAGACTTTATTCATCTGCTTTACTACTGACACCCCTTTGAGTTAAACCAGCAGCAGTTTGCTGTTCTGAAAATTTAGTTTTCTCCAGGTAAATCAGGTGAATCTTCCGTCTTTACCCTTTAAGATCCCTTGGCACACATCTTTAGCAGTTTGGTTTTTTCCTAGTAACAGAAGAAGAAAACAAGCTTTCATCCTCCTGTACTAACTTCATTCAGTGTTCCACTGAGAGAGGAAAGCTCTGGAGCACAGAGGTCAGCAGTGAGCTCCTTCAGCACTTCTCTGCAGAGACTACACAGCACCAGAGGGTTGATAACAATAATGCACAAATAAACACCATTACACAACTGCTGTCCATCCTTCAGTGTGTGCTCATATTGTTATATACACCCCAAAGATTTTCACATCTTCTGATATGCTGAAATTTCTTTTTCATAGGCACTCAACAGAAAAAAAACAGCAAACATATCACTCTTACACAAGATGCAAACAGAGCTCTAAAATCTGAATTCTAAGTACCCTGTGGGAAATATTGCTGGAGCATGAACATTCATTAATTATAAAAACTGATTAAACTTTTCCTTCTTAAAGCCTTAAGGTTATTTTCAGATTCTGCCTTTCCAGAATTGGGTCACCTTCATGCCCTGCCCCCTACTCCCTCCCCTCCAATACATAATTTACTAGCATTAATTACCTTAATTTAAAATAAATTCAAATAAGCAGAGCTTGAGGAAAAGTATTCCAGCAATACAAGGACTGCCTCTAGAAAGATCAAGGGGATCAGAAGCAAGCAGGAAACAAACTAAACCCTTTCTTCTTAAATATCAAGCAGAAACCCACATGGACTTTCAGGACAGGAACTACAATGCTGACTATGATTTTTATTCACTATTTTAGTGCCAACTGCCTCCCCAATAAACTTGGACAAAGTCTGCCAGTACACAAGGCACCAGTGCACCAGGAACAAAAGATACTGTAAAATAATCCATGAGAGTGTAGGCACAGTTCCTGCAGTAGAGAGTGAAGAGCAGCCCATCCTATGAGCTCCCCTGAGACGACCAAGAATTACAAAGGGGAGGCACACAAGGCAGGGAGCAGGAACACATGTCTGAGGCAGACAGAAAGATGAGTTTTCTAACCAAAATCGTGAACATAAGAGAGAATGATAAAGGAGTAGGAAGCTGGTAAGAAAGAGATCCACTGCTGTGACCTGAGGTCTTAATAAATAAATAAATAAAAACATATGCAGCCAACACAGTAACAAGTTCAGAACTTCCACTTGTCTGTAACTTTGAGAAGGCAGCTGATGGAGACAGAGCAAGAGGATAAAAGTGACAGTATCAGGGACTACGGAAAAACGGAGTCAGTTCTGCCAGTGATGAGCAATTAATAGAACAAGGGAGTGCAATCATACCAAAACTATTTCCTAATTAAAATAATTATATTAGCTGGCCTTTAAGGAGATTTATTTATAGTAAGTGTGACAAGCTATTAGGGATTCAATTTAGATCAGAAGTCTCAAATTATGTCTTTAGGTATGAAGTGGAAGTGAGCTGCTGTCAAGCACAATAACTCATCTCACAGAGTAATTTGTCTCTGGCGAGGGACATAACTGGAATTATTCCGCTAAGATCAGAATTCAAATAACTTTTTTATATATGGACACATGTAGATTGTGAAGTGTGACTGCTACATTCAAAAAACTTCTGGAATAGTTGTGAAATAACATTTGATTTGTAGGACTTACGTCATAAATTTTCTTATACAAATAGCATTTTTCAAATTCTTATTGTTTTTATCTTTATTTAAAAAATCTACTTCTATCCTGTAATACACTAAAATCTACAAGGTTCTCATGGTGTCTTTTTCCTATATTTAAATATCACCAAAACCATTTGGAGTCTCTCACCTCTGGTATCTCTACACAGATCCTATGGGCTGTCAAAAAGTCCAGAACCACCACATTAAGAGTGAAACCTCCACACTGATCTATCTAAAAGGCATGGAATTTTAGAGGTGAGTGAGGAAGGAGGAATAAAAAACATTTAAAAAATCCTAAAATGTTTCCAGGTTCTTAATTTTCCTCACCAGATCTAGCAGAACTGCTGTCTAGAGTGGTAGATCAAGATCAAACATTGGGCATCCCAAAGTCAGACTGAAATCCATAGCTTAGCCTTGCTCCTCCTAAATGCAGATTTTCTGTTGGAAGCACAAACTGTTTCTCCTGCCATGCAGATTGAACATCAGGTTAGTCCTAAAGGATAAATACACTTTGTATTGTACAGAAAAATCTCCTGGAACTAGATCAGAGGTACTGAAGGTACACTAAGAGCTTATTGCCAACCACACTCAGGAGAAAAGCTCATTTCTGTCACTCAGAACTGGTAGCCAATAAACACATACTGCAATTACTGCAACCCATACAAGTAGACTTTTTTTTTTTAATTACTTTAATCACACATTAAGAGTTACAACAATATGCTAAGAAATAATGTATACTACCAACTCAAGGAGAAGTAATTTCATTTTTAAACTCAGCTGTTGTCATCAGCCTCTTATCCAGCAAAGGCTTTTTCCTATTAGATTTCCAGTGCTTGTCTGCTCCTTAATCCTAAACCCTTGCCTCCAGATACTGAAGGCCACTTGATTCACCTTTCTGATCCCATTTCATTCCACAGATGCTGCTATTTCCGAGGAGCAATCTTTTCCTCTTGACCATCATCCCACTCCAAGTGCTGATATGCATTTTTCTCCTACCCCATTGTTATCTACAGTGATTTACTGATGAATTCGATTTATATTGGGCATATTAATAATCCAGTGATTACTTTAGTATGTCAGGGTTCCCTTTAGCAATGAGGGAAACAATGTTTGCTGCCATGGATGACAAGAGAGTTCTGGTGATAGCAAGACTAAATGAGATAAATCTAAATCTAGAATATGAGATAAATATAAATCTACAGTTCTGAACTTGCTGGAGTGCAACAGACTGCTTAATTGATTGGCAATTAACAGACATCATCCTCCAAAGCGGACCAGTGTCATAAGGCACCAAAAATTCAGAAGTTTGCTTTGCAGTTCAGAATGGAAAGGCCACATGGTGCTACAAAAATCTTTTCCTTCCTTTTTTATTCACTAGAAGCAGTGGGCATTCAGAAGCCCACATTTTTATTACAGAAGAATAAACTGGGAAGAGATGACAATATCCATAGGGCTGGAAAGGTTTTATTTTATGTTTCTTTGTAATCATCATGAAAAACGAAGCAAAACCACAGGAAACCCCCTGCAACGTTATTTCAGTTAACTCCTAAGTGGATGGAATTGGGAACCAGACACATCTGACAAATTCACCACTGGATCTGGCAGTAGTAAAACATGCAGCCCAGCTGCTTCAAGAGCCCAAACTTTCAACTGCCTCTCCAGCCTGTTCTGAAAACATGACCATCTGAATACCAGCCCCTACCTCCTTTTAAAGCAATTGGGTGTGTCACCTTACCTTGGCCTCTCAGGCATTTGCTGCCTTCCCCTCCTGTGATGTAGCAATTTCCACAGTGATAGAACATGTCAGACAAGGTGATAACAGTCCTAGCCCATGTAAGCCAGTACCAAAAAGCTGACACTAACTTTTAGCCTACTTTTATCACATTATCTGCAGAACTGTTATCTAATAAGCCTATGGGTAAACTAGATTTAGCTCTCAGTGTTTTTCAAATGTACCTCAGCCTATGAAAAATACACAAAGAAGGATTGAAAAAGTAATTTCTCCTAGCAGCAGTTATGGTTCAATGAACAGCAACAAGCCATTCCATACAGGCCATTCAAAAACCTATGTTGGTTATCTATTTTCTGAAGGTATATGTTAGATTTAAATTAATGATGAAATGATTAGATGAAACTTTCTAAATATCTATATTGAACTGTTAAAATACATTATAAGGCAATAATCCTTTTAGGGTGGATACACATCCTCAGCCTTATCCTTCCACAGTACTGTTACACTTTAAAGGATTCAAGATGCATTTCATACAGTTTTTAGTGCACCACTGTCATGAAATTATCTCCACCTCAATTAGCAGTCTGCTAAGCTAATATTAAACACACACAGCTGTATACAAAACAATTGCATCAATTCTTGAATTTTAAAGTATTCAATAATTTGAGATAGCACGTATTTGAAAATGAAAATATTTTTTACTTGCATGAAATAGCCCCTCCCCAAATAATGCATTTTTTTCCATACTGCTTTTTCAACACTACAGTGAAAACAAGAATAGGAACAATGACCTCCACTGACAGATTTCAGCTCTAATTTAAATTGATCTGATCCCAGAAAGAGAGGAAGAATGTGCATGTCCTCTATAACTTGCACCAGAAAGACAGAGCTCTGCGTTTACTATGACAGTCCAAAAGCACTTTATCCTACAGCACTGGAATGAATTCTTAAGTCCCTCCATTTAATTTAATCAAAGCAAAGAATTCATTCTAGATTTCTGCAGTTCATTCATCAGACTGAATTAAATTTTTGATAAGCCACTGTTAAATTTTTCATACCATAACGATCTGAACTTTAATAGGCCTTTCACTGGCTTCTTTGTCTTCCAAATTTCCATGCTATGAGGCACAGTGAAGGGAACTGGAGAGGAGAAGCAGGAGCTTCTTTAAAATACTCAATATCAGGACAGCCACAAAGCTTCAGAGATTAAGCATGAACACTCACAAAGTAGTAAGCCAGCCCAAGTTATAGTGTTACTAGAACCAAAACAGTGAACCTAGGAAATAAACTTTTGTCAGAGTATATCCAGATGTAATTCTGCAAGTCTATCCCTCAAAACCCCAGATATAAAAAAAACTATTCTCTTACCTAGAATCCCACCAAAGATAGTACCAGAGGATTATGAGAATCCATTTCTACAGGCATGTTTGTATGAAATGCTTATTTCACTAAGCATTTAGGAAAACCATCTTTGTTTCTTTCTTCAAAACAAAACAAGTTTCTACCCTTTGTTTTCTACTGTTTCAGCTGTTCATTTCATGAAAAATCCTCAGGCATTATTCCTGAGACACCCATGATCACACCAACTACACTCAAACTCAAAGCTCCTGTCTCCTGGTAGCCCCATCAACCAAATCCCTACTACAAAGCCAGCTCAGCTCCAATTTATTACAGATAAGTTAATATGGTATGAAAAAGCTCAAGCCAATTGATAGGACAGCAACCAAAAGTAAATAAAAAGCAAATAGTCTCCTGACTCAAATTACTTTTTCTCACATGGGGTATTTGTTGCAGCTACTCCCAAAACAGATGTTTCATTTGGCATCAGGCAGAAGCAGCAGAAGTATCTGATTTTTTTTTTTCTGATGAGCTTCCAGAACTAGTCCCCATTCAGCTTTAATCTTATTAATTTGACCAAGTGCTCAAAAAGCACTTTGGGTTTCTTTTTTTTTAATTCACATAGTCAGCAGAGATTTACATTTTATTCTCTTTTAAATTTTCCATTGTACTAATGATGTATCAAAAACAACTTGTAAATCCCAGCTCCCACAAAATCTTTCACAGAATCATACAGGCTGGCAGGCACCTCAAATGTCCAAACTCCTGCTCAAAACAGGGAAAATACTGAATTCAGAATTTCAAATTCAGGTTGCTTTGGACTTTGACCAAGCAGGTCTTCAAATGTTGCTCTCTGCCCTGAACGGTGCTCCCTCTCCACAAGTTCTCAGAATATACAGAGGCATACACAGTAGATTCTGACTGCTTTATCAAGTAGGCAACTTAACACATCATTTTTCTCATGCTGACTCAGTTTATCACAGAGCTAATAAGGGGATCCACTTACATCTCTAGTTCATGTACTTCTGTACTGATTTTAAAAACTAATAGAGTAACAGAAATAGTATTTCACTGGCTTATGTTGTTAATGGAATTTAAAATGGAGTCTCTGTGTAGTCTTATCAAAAAAACCCACAAACCCCAGGCCTCTCAAAAAAAAAAAAAAAAA
>VZRX01010212.1:211111-288621 GCA_013398075.1 Notiomystis cincta
TACAAAAAAAAAAAAAAAAAAAACCAAAAAAAAAACAACAACAACACTCCCACACCCAAAACAACTCCAAATGCAACAAGAGAAGGCAAAGAAAACAAAATAACCCACCCACGGTTCAGGTATTCCTGCAAACATCTTCCAACTCATAAAGTACGAAGGACTTGGTTTTTTTCTAAGGCTCAAGAAAAGAACCACAGAATAAAGTAAAATAGGTTTTATGATTTTTTTTTTTCCAAAAGATATCCTGCAAAATAATCTTAACATTTGTTATACACAGACTATCTTCCACTTCAACAGCTAGGTGTACATGTAAACAACATCCTTCCTAGCATTGCCTGCATCCATTACATTTGCTGGACAGTCTTTTCTCCACACTCCCAAAGTGGGCACTAAAAATCCATCCTCAGGGACTGATGGAGAGGTCCAGGCTGGGAACAGGGCTGTAATGGCACTCCAAGGGTCAGTCAGCAGCATTTCCCCTGGGACAGGACAGTCTGTGGCTTGCACACCACAGCCAGGTAAGGCTGGCGCTGTTTGGGACACCCAGGAAAACACGAGAGCACAGCAGGGCCTCAGATTTACACAGTTTTAATCCCATATAATTCCACAACAGGCCCCATGCCTGTTGGTTCTTATTGGTTGGCCCCAGGCTTCCCAAGGCATGCAGCCAGTAGGAAACATTAGACAAAAGGACTTAGTGGAATTAGATGGCATTTAGGCTGGGAGAATCTGGGCCACACCATGCTATCCCTTTTCTGAAAGCCCTGAACACTGCCAGGATATTCTGACCAACAGATAAGTAACAGACAGATTGCTGGAAAAGAACTACATCCAAGTCATGCATCGTACTGCTCTTAGCACATACAATCAATAAAAACTCTGAATTCGGTTTCTCCAAAAGTACTGGGTTTACAGAAGTTCACAGCCTGTAGTCAGGGTTATGAGGGAAACATCCACTTCATAAAGCTGTTTTTTCCTCACTGATTTAGCCTGTGTTTAACAACACAAAAAATTGCTCTGACATTCCATTCCAGCTTGAGATTCTGCTTTATTCTTATGCTTAAATAAGGGACTCTATCTACCTGAACTGTTATTGTTCAAGTACTGTAATATGAAAACAAGACATCAATCCCATGACACTACCATCAAATATTGATCTTTCCCCTATTTAAATTACTTAATAATTTTAATATACATCTAAATAAATTAGAAGCTACATGAACTGTCAAAAGGAATTTGGTTGAGTTTCAGTATAATGCTTATATAACACTCTCATCTAATTTTGCTTCTCTGCTTCCTAGCCAGGTTAGAATCTGTAGTGATACACAAAGATACCAATCTTTTTACAGGTATGTCCAGGAATAAACCCCACTCTAATCATGAAATTAAGTTTCTCATAATATTAAAGCTAATCAGAGCTAAAAAAAGAGTCATGAAATTTTCTAAAACCCTAACTCAAAACAACTACTTCTCTGGTCATTCACACAGGAAGGATGATAAACCTTCCTGTCCCTTGGGAACTACGCATGAGGAAAAACTGGGAGACCAACAGGAATGCTGGAGTGGTCCCCAGAGCAGGGTGTTCAAGACAACCCAGTGTGGTATTGAAAGAAAACACCCCAACTCCAGCAATACAGGTATATCATTTATAAATCAATATGCACACATCAGGGATGTAAGTGCAGAATTTTTTTTATTTGTGGGGTAAACATGACCCTAACTGATTCTCCAAATGACTTTGGGGCATGAGACTCAGATACTCCCACCCAAGAAACTCAGTGGCAAACAGAGTGAAAGAGCAAGAATCAGCCTTTGCACTCGATGCTTGCAGACCTTCCAAGCTTCATGGGCAAAACATTTCACTAAAAAAAGGAGGCAAGCACTCTCAACCAGTTAAATGCTTTTCATTGCCATAAAGTAGGTAGTAATTCAAGCTTGCACACTACCTTTCTTCTTTTAAAGCAACGCTTCTATTTGACTTTGCCAAATATGAAACCCATCTGGCTTTACCACGTTCAACAATTAATGCATTTTGGTCTTATGTTTCGGTGGATTTCCTGCCAAGTCAAGCCAGGTGTTTGAGAAACACATCAAAAATCTCAAACTTCTCATAGGTATACTGAAATAAGACCTCTATAAAACTGTACATTATTATAATTTTTAATTCAGTTGGAAGCTGCCATTATTTATATAAATATTCTTAACATTTTAAGTTGATTCATTAAGTGCAAGTTACTGAAATGTCCACTTTACTGAAATGACCAAATCTGAAGTGACACAAGTGACTTTTAAATTGAAGTCTGTGTAATGAGACAGATGACCACTGATGGCAAAAAGATCTTAAGAGGCCTGGAAGACACACAACTGCGAAATGTAAATTCTTATTTTTGGAAAACATGTATCACACTCTAGCACAGTAGTATAGATGCTGTTGTTTTGTACAGCATTTTATATCAACTTAACTACAGGAAAAAGGTTTAAAATGATAAAACTGAAGCCCCATCATAGACAGATTAAATATTTTTATGACAATTTTATTGTTTTACTTGCAGAGAAACTAACAGCAGCCTTTATTAACCTACTACAACCCTGCTTGGGACCAGAATTATTTAAATCAGAGCATGTACTAATGGTCACTGATACCATTACATCTGTACCATACTGCACTTTTGCAGAGATTTATTTCCAAGGCAGAGAGAAGTTACCTACTGTTTTCCCCATGCAGATTATCCAGTTTAAAAGTCAGGAACAGAAATTCCTTTGAAGAACATTGAAACAATACTAAAAACAAATCATGTGGCTTTGAACAGATAGGACAATTGTAAGAAATATTATGTCAATTACCTGTCTTTAATCCACTGACAGAAACATCAAAGGGATACTGAATAAACCTCCTAATTAGTCTGTACATATCAATACCAATCTTTATAAACTAAAGATAAACAGATTAATTTTACTTCTTGAGATAAAATAAATTAAGAAAGCAGAAATCTTACCATGTAGCAAAGCTCCATAACCTCAACACTAATCCTCAGGTCTTAAACCTAGAGCATACTGAAACACAGTGCATTAAAAAACAGGAAATCCAGCTAAGGTAAATATATATATTTTGAAGATCTCAGCTGATATCCCCTACACCTTATTCCTTGAAAACAGCTCTAGTTTTACAAGTTAAGAACTACAAACTTCCCTCTGACCAAACTCCCTGTGCAGTGGAAAAGATGAAGTTTACCAAACCAGGAGGTGACTTGACTGAAATTCTCAATGTGCCTCCCTGATATAGGCATATTTATTTACAAATTATATACATGTACTGCAAATAAAGGAACACAGGCCATACACAAGAAACCTCATAAAAAGACTGGGGATTTAGAGAATGGTTGGAATTATAAACAGAGGGAAAGTGGATAGGCAATTTGTGTATTTTTAAGCTTATAACATGGTTTTTCTGTCTTCCTGAACACAAGAGTCATTTGGAGGGAACACACTATAAACTGATAGAGATTTCAGCCTTTCAGTCACCAGTGTTAATGATTAGCTTGAGATAGTTGATAAATCTCTACAGCTAATCACTCCAGGCCACAGAGAGCAATGGGCACTTCTGCTGCAAACCTCTGTGGAACGGCCAAGAACCAGAGGAATGAGGAAATGGAACCATCTTCACAGAGCCTCAGGAGGTTTCTTTACAGTGCAGCTTCTTGTTCTCACAAAGGACAAGTTAAGTGGTATTTTCCTTTACAATATGCATTTTTTAGTCTACCAGAAGCCGCTCCTGCTAATGCCAAGCCAGGCACATTTCACAGCAATAGATCATTTAAATGAGAACAGCACATTTGAAGACTGAAGTGCAGGGCATCGTGCACAACTCCGGCTTCCTGTTAAGGAGGCTTGTTGGTCTTACCCTGCCCATTCTGCCAGCTAATTACACCTCATGGCAGCAGAAAGCAATTTTCTAACTCCCACATTCACATTCCATTAGTCTCTAGTAAATGACTGGTAGACTGCATTCATAAGATATCATCACAATAAATCTTGCTCTCAAATACTTGCAAATGATAGTGGAATTGTTCTATCAATTGGAACACTATTTAACACCTATTACTTTGGATGTGATAACAAGCAGACAGTAATCCATTAGGTATAAGTGGCCCTTGCTAACACTGTTTGATTTTCTAGAGATGAGGTAGGACACAGCAAGGCAGGCTGTGTGCTGTGCACTTAGCAAGAAATGGATACCATCAATCAACAGTGGCTCCATCTGTCCTTTTAATCACTCCAAGTAGCTGGGATATCAAAAGTGACACAAAATGAAAGAGTTACAGAGGTGGGAGAGGCATCACAGTATCACACTCTTGAAAACTTCAGCTTTTTGTTTCAGCAAAAGACTTGTCCTCCATCCTCACACCAATAAAATGAAAGGATTTGCTGCCAGAGTACACAGTGCATGCAACAGTGACCACCACATGACTTTTTTGACTTTTCTAACTGGTAAAGGAAGCAGTCAGACTGAACTTCCATCCTTCTGTGTTTGCCTCATTAGTTTAATGGTCCTCTTAATGGGTATATTAAAAAAAAAAAGCCCCAAATCAAATTAAATTTCAGATTCCAATAAAGTATTTTAAAACGACTATCACCTGACTTTTAGTGCACTGACCATCACCTCCAAACAGAAGGTTAGGAAGATTGTATTTTCCAGTTAGCACCTTAGCACACTGGTCCTCTGTGACTGACACATGGGGTATTCTCACACATCCAGTACCAGCAGCACTTACATTAAATCTACCTACACAAAAAAAGCAGATGCAAAATACATTTCCTACCTCTGCTTCTCAATGAAATTCATACAATGTTTTCTCAAGATGTTTCAAATTTATACACAGACAATAGCAAGATGAGAGCTGTCTCAGCCCTAGAGAATTAGCTACAGACTGAATAAACACGTCACTGTATTGTCTCAAAACACAGTTTAACTTCTCTCACTCTAGGCATAGGAAACACCTCCAAAAAGTCACTAATGTAAACACATCTATAGCTGCATCTTTAATTACACCAGGAACTGCAGTTTGTGTAGGTCCTGCAATAAACTAATGCTGAACATTAACAGTTTTTTTTTCTTATGGAAGGTTGTTCAAACGCAGGCAAATTGCCTTTCTTTACTATTTCTACAGTATGGGTTTTTTCTACTGGTATTTTTAAGCAAAATTGCATTGAATAGAAAAGCATGCTATAACTAAACATCATTCAAATTCTGGATATTGGATTTTTCAACCAGATTTTGGCTTTATAGTTCTGTTATTAAGCAGACCAATGTTGCCTCATATTAAATACTCAAGTTTACAATGAGCGGCAGAAACGCAGTAATCACAAAAGTAAGCAGTAGATAAGAAACACTTAAAACAGCATTTAGAACCTTGGTATGCACAGAAAAAAGAGTGCCTGGTGGCACACTAAAACATGATCAAGTTATTGCAGGGCTGTGGTTCTGTGCTGACAGCTCCATGTAACTCTAAACGTACCCAGGGGCTCAGACATACTGGTTTTGGCTAAAACAGTTACAGGTCAACACACAGCAAATTTAGGCAGCCAAGTAGAAATCATTCCAGAAGTTAAAATAAATCAGTAATTAAGTGACACTTTTCAGAAATATAATTTTAGTTCTCATTTCCTTTTTTTCTAAATCCTCTCTGGGCTGTTATTTTGAGATGGCTATTAACCGCTAGGTTATTTTTAATGTCCCGCATGTGACAGATGTCTCTGGAAGAAAAGGCAGCTGAAGGACAACAAACTCCTTCTCCAGGATGGGTTTTATGTCCACTGTTATTGTAAGGATCAACCCCAGATATGCTATAATCAATTCAGAAGTCACACTGACAACTTGCATATAAAGAATTATTTAAGATCACTGCTCTTTTTCTTTCTAAAGCAAGAATTTGCAGGACATTTAGGCTTAGAGAAGGAAACACATCTGACCAGGTTGGAAATGCACTAGGAGTGCCATCTGATTTGAAACTGAGACAGAGAAGAAGGAAACTGGAGTTAAAGGGTCCCCTACAGAGCAATCTGTAATTGCTTTTGATTCTAGTGTCATTAAAATAACAAGAGGGACCACCATAAAGGCTCTCAGGTCTGCAGTCTCCTGAGCAGGTTGCCAGATACCAAGCAACTGCCATGGAAAAAGTGAGGGAAAGGGAGAAGAGAGAAAAACAGGTACAGAAAAGTCTCTGTAGTAGAAGATATCCCTAATACAGTAGTAAATGAGTTATTCATTACAGTCTGGGCCATTGTAAGAATTAAAAATTCTTCAATAATACAGTATCAAACTGGGTCTGCAAGATGCACACATTTCTGAAGATACCAGACAAAGTTAGCACTGAAAAGATGTGATCAGAAAGGATCAGTGCAGCCCATCTCTTTGATCCAGAAAAATCTTCAGACCACTCTAGAGGAAATTGGAGATTCTTTACTGAAATGTTTAAAAGAGAAGCAACAGGCGGCCTTGTGGGCTGAGATAGAAGATCCCTTTCTCTGAGTCAACATTTGGGCCCAGTATGAACTTGAGTTTGAAATCTTCCATTACCTACTAAGGTCTATGTTTGCACAACTGTGTGGAGGTTCCTTCTCTGAAGAGACTCCTCCCTGCACTGACACCACTACACTAAGTCACATTGGGCTCACGGTGAAAGCATGGCTAAGATGGGATGAAAAACACAGTCCATAGTCACTTTTTCTCAAGTAGGTTACATCAGTCCTTCTGGATGTTACTGAGGCAGAATGTACAACAACAGGTGCCAGAGAAATCCATCTGCACTCCTTGGAAGTGCCAAAACACACAGAACTGGAAAATGTTGCTACAGACACTCTCGGGTCCAAAATTACCGCAAAAGACGAAGGAAACCATCAGCCAAGGAATCCAGTAATTTACGGCTGCAGTTCTGTTCTTGTCCCAATTAGAAATAAAAGGCAAAGGTTTCTAATATCACTGCTTAGTTGCCTGGTATTCATTTTTAGAGCAACATTTGAAATGGACAAGTTAAGTATTATTACAATTGCTTTTACTATCAAAATTGCACAGAAAGTCACATTAGAGGAGGGATGAGATGGACAAAGTTCCAAATTTCTCTTGGATCCAAATATACTAAAGAGATCAGAGACTTACTATCAACATAAACATGAATTTGTAAGTACTTCCTTGGAAATTGGTCCTGCTTTCAATTCTGATCAGACATAACTAATTCAATGCCAGTTTCCTGTGGACCACTTTGATTTATTTGACTGATGTAAAATGAACTGCAAAATCAGGGTATTTTTATATCTGGAACTCAAAGGATCAGAAACCATAGCACTGCCTATATCAAGGATAACAGAAGGAGGAGCTCACACAAGTTAGACTTGCTATCAGCCTGCTAAACAGACCAGAAATTTTTAGAAATGTAAGCTCTTACTGAGAGTTTAGTGACTTCTCAAGGATTAAGAGCACTAAGTTTTTGCAAGTGTGCAAGTGCATTGTAGAAAAGTAGTTTTGTCTTAATTAATATGAAAACCTTGATGGTGGCAGCCCCTACATATTTCATCAACACACTCCAAACAAGCTTGCATGAACCCTAAGATACAACAAAACAGTAAAATTGAAGGTTTGGCAATGTTGACTAGCGCTCAAGACAAAATTAGAATTGTATTTCTGTCTCAAGCAAGCTACCTTACTTTTTCAGCAGTTAAATACTTCTATTGCTTTCTAGTGATAATTTAGTTATGAGTTCTATGTACAATTCACCTTACTTTTGGAATCCCTAATTAGACTGGCAGACAGAGGTGGAAGAACAAATTAAATCCTAATGACTCTTCAGGTCAGTTTAGGCTCTGTTAAAGACAGATTTACAAGAAGGTATGGAAAGCCTGTTATTCATGGAGAACAAAATATAAATAATACTTTTCTACATATTTTTTTCATTTGAAGTGAAAAAGAGAAATAAACATGTGACTACACATCAATAATTTTTGAACTTCACTTTGGCCTGACATGATGTCCTTTAGTCAACTTCTACATCTTTGTAGTTAAGACATTATTTGCTTACTTATTAATTTGATAGATTTTTTAAAAACAGATTAATCTGGTTGTACCAGAAGACGATAAATCATTGGTGAGAAAGCAAAAATTTCCCCTTTACAAGATGCTTTGAAGCCAGAAAGGGCTAGATAACGTGTCCTCAAGATGACACAACAGGGAACTAGCTTACTTGGTAGGGATGTTCACGTGATGTAAAACTCCCAGACTCACAATGCACAATGAGTTTTTTATTCTGGGATAGCCTCAAGGATGTGACAAGCAAATTAAAGCTGTTTCTACTTTGCTCCCTCACACACCTTTTCTTTCTTCCTCCTCATGCAGAGCTATGAAATTAATTGCTGCCACAATTTTGACCTAGTAGAATTTCTGTCTCTAGTTCAGCAGGACCTAAATATTATCTCCAGATGTCAGAACACTATAAATAATTCCTGCTATTTCTTACCTGCCATCAAAAACTATGGAAGACTCTCAGAGGTTTTGTATAGCCCTGACTGGGAAGTCATTTCTCACTCTGCTGAAATTCACTCTCACAGTTCACATAGCAGAGCTTAGGACACTGAAGTTTTAAATAATGTTCTCTAGCAGAGCTTCCTCCTGGCCCCCTGAAATCCCAGCTGATTTCAGCAGCACCTTGGGCCCTTCTTTATTTCTGTCCTTTCCACTTAACTCAATTCTCTGTTAGAAAAGGGAAGTTTTTCATTATTGGCCAAAATTCAAATCTCCGACTATTCCCCAAGACCTGAAGCTGAAATTTCCCTCAATTTAAGTTGCCCTTTTTAGCTTAGAAACAAGACAGAGTACATTTAATAACATATAAAGCCAAGTACGAAATATTTCTCCTGTGTACATACTTGTTGATTTCCTTCAGAGAACTACCATTACAATAACTGTTTTATTTTTAAAACCAATCAAGAGAAGACTGCCTTAAAATGCCCTAAGCTTTTTCTTAAATTAAATAAAGTACTTATTTGCTAATACAAGAGAACTCAGTGTATTTCTCCAGGAGATCTGAAGTTAGCAACAAAAATACAGACCCATGGTAAATGCACTTCAGGAAAAGGATACTACTGAAATAAAATACTGAAAAAGCCCTGCAAGGGTTTTGCCTTAGTACACCTACCCATTATCACACATCCCTGTTTTTCACTTTGGAACTGTGCTTTTGGTTTTGGGGTCAGGGGAGCATTTTATTTTATGGAACAAGGGAAGTAAGGGAAATGCAAAATTATCCAAGGTGTTAAAGTGGCTTAAAAGTACCTAATGCCATAAGCTGCTTTCAATGCCTTCGATCTGTTTCAAGAGGAGGAGGACCAAAAAACACACAAAAAGCAAAAAGTTATTTCGGAAGGAAAACACGAAGCCTTGGTGAAATAGTAGTTCAGGGGACATACTGATATAAGCCTTCAAGGAGGACATTTGTAATATTTGGGGGCAAAGATATGAAAACTCAAGATTAGCTTTCAGGAAGATAGAGTGGTGGAGCTGATGGTATCAAGCGCATAATTTACTCTTGGTGACTAAGGGTTCCAGCTCTGGACAGCTGAAAAGGAGAGCTGAGGGGAAGCAGAACAGGCAACCAAACACAGTAAGAGAATGGCTGCAAGCACAAGCAGCGAGGCCCCTCCAGGCACAAACACAAGAACAAGCCTGCACCATGGACCTTCCAGGGCAACACATTTCCACACTGACAAAAACTCATCTCTTACCATGATGTTACTGAGCTTCCACATTTGGTATCTAGCATAGGCAGAGCTGCCCTTGAAAAGGCATTTCCTTGAATTATTACATTTATATTGAACTGCCACCACTAACATTCTCAGTTGTGGTTTTATCTCATGTCTAGATGTATATGGTTAATCTTGGCAAAAAATGCCAGACAATATTAATATCTCAAAGAGGTGATGTAATATTAGCAGCAAATGCATCTTGTAGTTACAGTTTTCTAAGCAATAAAAAGACTCTAGCCTTAGGAACTTACTGGAGAGCAGCTAGCATTGCACAGTTAAAACTGGACTGCTAGCCTCTATTTTATTTCTCCCTGCTTAGGAAAACACTGAAATTTAAATATTGCCCAAATACTAATAAGATTTTACAAAATAGGTCTTTCCTTGGTCCTCAGAAAAAGAAACAACAACCCCTATTCTTTTAAAATACCATATTCAATTATTTTACAGGTAGATTCTGTTGCATTGGTAGACCTAAGCAGAGCCTTGTTACTAAACAAGAATGTTACTCTGTATTCCATGCCAGTAATCATTCAAAACCTACTACATAAGCAACACAAATACTGGGAATTTTCTACTAGGAATCTAGACTGAAGGGCCTTTGACAGCTTTTGAAATTGGGCCTTTAACTGCCCTCAGGTATCTCTTGACCACTCATCACCTATCTTGCACTACAGACAAGGTTCTGGAGCTCAACCATCCCAGCTCTCTGTACTTGATACACATGTATCAAATAAACCACATGGTGTCGCAGGTATGGAATTTAAAGCAACCACTATTTTTGGAATAACTGCTCTTACAAACACAAATCACCCAGCACGGAGGACAAAAGAGGAGCCTGAAACACCAGGGGAACCAAGACAACTGTTCAGGTTGTCTTGTGTCCTGAAATGGCCTGAAATCTATGTTAAGCCAGAACCAGAGAAGACATTTTGAGGACTCTCCACAAGATTAGAATCAGTGCAGTGGACTGCAGTGGATAAAACTCTCCCTTGTTCTCAGTGCACTCCTACATTACAGTCACTAAGAAGGTATGCCACGGTTATTTTTCCAAAGGACTGCAGGACTGAAATCCACATTTCCCCTGTTCCAACTCTGCTCATGAGGATTTGCTTACTTATTGTTCAATGGCCATGTAAAAGGCAAATGACCTATACCAGGCTAGATGTAAGACCATGGCAACTGTATATAGCCCAACACATAGCTCAGCTGCAGGGGACATGCACCTTTCAGAACAAAACTTAAAAAGATGTTCCAGTCTCCCAGTCCAGTGGAAATAAAATGGCTCTTCAGGTGTTTTTCTGTATCACTACTGCAGTTAACCTGAACAGTCAAAATGGTACTGGACAATTCCCATTAGGAGGCAGCATCAAGGGGATGCAGGGCTGGTGGACCTACTCACCAACCAAAATCTATTCTGCTCTACTACAATTCCACAGGAAGACAATTTGGTTAAAACTTGGGCAAATTTCAGCACAATTAGCCCAGATTGACATAGTTTAATTTGCTTTTTAAAAACACTGCCCAACTTGTAAATTATGCTGGAATGTTTTCCTAGCTAAGTAAATCATCTCCTTTCGCCTGTTACTTCTGCAGTTATTGCATCTTTTTCATTGACTAGTTCTTCAGTTACCTTTTTTACTTTTAACCTTTCTGGAGTCAAGGCCCTTCAGGAATATTTCAAAGTCAAAGCAGTGAAATGTAAAGTTATTTTTATGCCTGTACTGAGTTGTCCATTACTATCTGACATTCGGAGAACAATTAAGGACACACAGGCAAGGCAATTTTTCCTAATTAGAACAGTATCTGTACAGTCTGAGATGACTTCTTCCAAGCTTGAAACTGAAATATGCTTCTTCAATGAAGAAGTTGTTTCCTCTACCTGAAACTCACAGACCAAATCTATTACTTTGCTAGACTGCTAGAACTGAACGCATTTATATTTATAAAAACAGCATGAAAGCATTTTTGAAGTGAAAAGGAGAAGTGAAAAGATATTTTGATGACTCAGAAAAAAAAATGCTTGATAAAAAGAGTATGCATAAATTAAACAAGGTCAGTGCTGGGAGACTTGGTTTTTACTTCTCTGAATACCAATATTTACCTACCTAAACAATCAGAAGTGAAATCATTATTCATTATGATAAAATTACTCCTATGAAGAATCATCATTATTGCCATAACAAATGTTTTCATTAAAAGGGTAGTTCAAATTCAAATAAACCATTTCAGCTCATCTTTGAATTGAGGAACATGGAAAAATACCTGGTTTTAAGGCCAATGAAATGCCTGTTGAAATTCACGTCAGCAGCATGAAAAATAGGTCTAAAGGTAGAAAAGCAAACAAATTCTACCCTCTAAAAACAACACTGACATCACAATTTTGTGGTTTTATTTTTTCAGGTGAAGAAAATGTGGAAAGAAGGACATCACCATCTTATTTGCTCACTTCCGATTTCAAACACCATTAAAATGCCACTATTTCTGAGCTCTACTTAGAAACACTTCCAGTAATGCTTCATTTTTCACCAGCTGATGCCACCCACTGATAAGAAGCACAGAGACATGGAAATCAATAGGCAATGCTCACTGAAACAGAGGGGGTTCTGATGCACTTTACAGTGATTAAACTTTGTGCCCTAGGTGAGAGAAACCCTACCCTTACCCCACCCTCACTGCACCTCGTCAGGAATTTCTACCAAAACACAAATAGATCAACCATTCTTGGAACTATTATTTGCTGCAAGGCTCAGTCCACACCAGCACTGAAGGCTCACACCACCAGCTGTTCTGGTTGCCACCTTCTCATACAGTAAAGATTTCTGATTTGTGTGGCATGACCTCATCACCCTTTAGAAAGCTCTGCCTCAGAGGATCAGAAAAATATTTCAGAAAATGGCTGTAATAGCAACACAAAATTATTACAGAATGTATTTTTGAAAAAAAAAAAATTCTAGAGCTTTTAGCTTCATGCTTTTCCCCCCACTCTGTACTGCTCAATCATTAGCATATTCATATTTTCTGGATCGTGCTATCAAAATCTACATAACAGAGATGAACTCCCTCACACAGCAAATACGTGTGAACATCTCTTAGCAACAACCGGTCATGAGCCAGCAAGGAAACTTAGCAGTGATCCCACTTAAAACATCCTACTTATGCATACCAAATGATAATGCCATCAGTAAAAATCCAAACTGTTCACTAAAGCAGCATTCTCCTGAATGCTCGAAATGAAATCTTCCCCACAGAAGCCAGACACCAGAAGGAGCTGTGCTTCGTCCTTGACAGCCATTCCAAGAACACTTGCAAGGGAACAGTAATGTGTGCTTCTGTCCCCAACTGCTTCGGTTCCAAAATTCACATTCAGGCACTGCTTAAAATTCACTATGCACAGAATGTGCCTACATTACCACCACCAGAGAAATAAAGGAAGAGAAAGAAGGAAAATATTAACAGTTTTCTGCGTTAGCCAACCATGTGGAAAAGTAATTTTGCCAGGCTAATACAGGTACCAATCACCGCAGCAACAACAATCACACTTTACCAACAGGCCTCAGAGGTCTGAAAAACCTGAGCAAGCCTGATGTCAGTGCCCTCCTAATGGCATGTGTAACAGCAGTATCACAATGATACTGAGGTTGTTCTAGTCAGGCCAACTACATCTACTCCTCCAACTGAATGGAGGGTTGCCATAAAGTTAAATTAAAAGTCTGATCTCCCAGTAAGCCTAGTCTCTTCTCTTCTCTGCTCAATAAGGCCTGTAGGGGTGATCAGAGCAATACTTACAGGTCTAACTCCTCTCCTCTGCCACCAGAACATTCATCACTCTGAGGAAGGTGAACCTCTAAAAAGTCAAGTCACATTTACATGGCTACAGATGAACTGGGTGAGTTATTCCATGCACACACTTTGTTTTCTGGTATTTATATTGGCCAGAAGGCTCAGCTCCTCGTGGCCCTGAGAGTTACACTGGGGGTAAAAAAAAAACCACCCCAATGCTTTTTTCATTTTACTATATGCATAGAACATGGTTAACTTTATGTAGCAGACTTCTCAATGGGCTGCTATGCCTTGGATAAGAGGAAATTAAGCATTCACAAATCTATTTGGGGTAGATGGGAAGAGAACAGTGCCATTAAGCATAAGTCAAGAAGAGATGAGTAAACTAGTTCAGGAGGATGGATAGAAATAAAGTCTGACCTGACTCTCTGTGGAATACACAGACCACACTGAGAGGGACCAGAATCAACTTCATGAGAGTGAACTTCCCTCAGACAAGGTAATAAAAAAGACAAAAGCCAAAGGTGCTGTGTTGAGGAAGTGAAATGTAATGGAAAAACCAGCAACAAGGCAAGCAGTGCCTTCATTAAATTCAGTTCATTTTCTTGAAATACTTCTTTAAGGAAGGCAGTGAGTTTCAATTGGAATGTACTGAAGAGGGACATTAACTGCTTGTTACCAAACTAACTGCTTCTTAATAAAAATGACTGAAAAATACTTTCAAAGTCGTTTTTGAATAGAACTTTCATCTCAAAGAAATGGATCTACACATTGGTAGAAAAAACATGTGTTACAAGTTTTAAGAAAATGCACTAAATACTTTCTTGAATTCAGCAATTAGTGCTTACATGAAGCAGAAAAACTAAACCTGCCTCAGCTCATTACATTTTTATGGCATCTAACATCTTCTGAATATTCCTCTACCCTCATGCTTTTGTCAACTTTTATTTGACCTTACATCAAAAACAGATATGCATTTTTCATCTTGAATCCTTCAATACACACAGACTTGTTTGAATTACAATGGTTTTGCTGAAAATTATGTTGCCATTCAGCTAGCTGTGACAGAAATAACTGTCTGAATTACTATCTAGGGGAAGCAGCCCTCCACTAAAGTTAAGACCATTATCACTGCTAGATGCTTTATTCAAAATCATCCAGCTTCAGTGTGGGTTGTATAGCTTCATCATTTTTTTGGTACTAGCATATCTCATATTGAGTAAAAAGGAAATTATTCTTAAATACTCAACACAAAATTATCAAAATGTTTCGTAGCTTATCAGTTCAATCCTTTCATATTCATTTTAAGCATATACCCTGTAGAAGTCTCTGAAATTGTAAATAGCAGTTTTAAAAATATTACTTGGTAGGTTTTGATAGCTGTTATCAGGCATTAAACTATTCGACAGAGAAGTTATAAGCCATTCTCCATCTATTGTACCACTTGAACATTACTCATACCTCAGGAACACAGGAGCCCTTAGCTGATTTCCCACTGATGGCTTAAGCAAAGTATTTGTTGGCTGGAGAGTGAAGCAGGACAGTTATTGCCCAGCTGGGATTCTCTGAGGCCATACATCAATAACTTGGGAGTCGTTTCCATCAAATGCTCTAAAATAATAAACTTAGAAATAATGCAGTCCCTGTGAATAACTCAAGATAATGCAGTAACTGTATGTTGAATAGCAAGAAAGTACCATTTGTAGCTACATAAAATTACTTCAACCACCTTAACCATTCTTTTGAAATAATTTTAAAGAAAAAGAAAACATGCTTCTGATCTAATGTTAAGATTTACTTCACAAAGTAGCATTTTGCTGTCATTCTACCAGTTTTCAAAAACCCTAACAGACAGTTATGAAAACAACCTTGAGATGAAACACAGCATGAGGCTGCACTTCATTGCAATCCCAATTTCAAGTTCCTACACCTTGCATGGAGCTTTGCAAATAAACTTATTACAGCAGATTTATGTTGTTAACTTTCAGCATGTGTGAAGTAAGCATAGAAAGCACACTGCCAGTGTTTCCCAGGGACAGTGAAACAGTGGATGCAGGGTGTTGGGCAATACCCTGGGGCATCAACAACCCAAACAGGGGTGTAAGAAATCAGAAGGCAGACATGTCCTGCCTGACTGCAAGGGCAAGTCAGAGGTTGTGTCACTAGGTGGTGGCTTCTGGGATGAGACTGACAAGGTCTCAGCACTGCAGAGCATTCACAGTTCCAAACATCTCCTAGATCATTCCACAGTCAAACGGGGACATTTGTTGAGAGAGAAGTCAGTACCAAATATACCAGGGTAACGAGTATTCCTCAAAATTAAAATGCAAAAATAAAAATAATGAACGCTGACAGAATGGCATCAGGAATACTCCATCTGTATTGCATCTTATGATTCATTTCCTGTCCACATGAAACAGAAAAAGTAACCGTGTGCCTTTTCTGAATTATGATGGTCCATTTTTGTGGCATGAAGCTACATTATTAGCAGTCCTCTGAAAAGAGGAATTTGCTTATAAGGCTGGAAAAGGACTTACTAAGGGTGAATCACCTATCTGCTGATCAGGTATTTTGGCAACCACTGGAAACTGAAGATAGTAAATGACACCACAGACACAGGCTGGCCACCACCAGTACAGTGTTCTACAAGACTTCAAAGAGCTTCTCACTTAAAGTCTGTCATAATGCCAAAAGCATGCTATGTTCATAAACTGGAAGGGAAAGTATACAGAAAGAAACTGGGTTAAATCCAGATGGATACTTTCAGATAAAAATCCCTTACCAATAGTCTAAAATAACAAAATCCTGCAATTAATTTATTCTGTTCTAAACAATTAAAAACATTTAAGATGCATAATGCAGTCAGAGAATCAGGCAGAAGCCCCTCTCTGCAGATACAAGGAATTATGTATGCCATTTGTTGTTATGCAGCTGAACTGACTCAAAGTTCTGCATTAGCCCTCCCATTGCAGCCCCTTCTACACAGAATTGCCAGCTTGAGTTACTCCCACAGTGCAACGAGCACGCCATGAAGTGGCTGTGAATCACAGATGGTGCCAGCAGAGATCTCTCCATTTTCATCTTTAGTCATTCCACAGGCAGGGAAATGCACTGGCTGCAGAGCACCCACCTCCTGCAGCTTCAGCAGCAGCTCCCCTCTGCTTTGCCACACACAATCAGCTTACCTGCCACTGCCTGGCTCTTTAGCCTGAACACGTGTTCTGTGTTCACTGCACGCCAAATCCTTCCTGCACTGCAGCACTTTCTGAAACCCACAGATTAAGCCACTTATCCCCTGCCTCGGACTGCAAGGCAGCTCTCACTCACAGGTGAGCTCTGTGCAGGCATCAAGGGCATAGCGTGAATTAATCATGTGCCACACCTGGTAACGCTTCAGGTTTTCTACCTTGTAACTATTTCTGCAGGGGGTATTGTTATGGAACCTAGAAATAACGATATATAAAACAAAAAGAATCAGAAGTTTCACCTTCTAAAAGTGGCAGGATGAAATATTTCCACACACCTAACATTCAACATTTTAAAGCAGCCACCCGACAATATGGAAATGGAAAGTATTGGATACCATTAGCACATGGTTCCATCTGCTGTAAAACTTAATCCCTCAAAAGTCTGATGGTGCTTCTATATTATGCTGAAGAAACAAAATTTATTGGTCTCTTGGCCAGCAGTATTATAGGAAACATCCTGTTCTTCCTTCCTTTTCATGACTAAGTCCCTTCACGTCCAAAGGAAGTCAGAAGCACTAGCCTAGCCAACTAGAAATATCAAGTATCTTTACCAGAAATCAGGACAAATATTCCCATGGCACAGAGTAGTGCAAAGCACTGGGTTAACATGATGGCTAAACAGGAGAGAATCAAGAAAAATCCCTCCAAAGTACTTAACCAGCTCAGTGCTAAAAGAGGGCTGGAACACAGTGCTGAGACAACAGCAGTATCTGTATGACAGACCTCTGGCCACTAAAACCAACACTGACTGGAACATGAAGAAGCAGAGTCCATGGGACAACTGGCCAGGGAAGGATGTGCTGTGAAGCAGCAAAGGAGCTTGGGCAGCACAGGCAGTGGTGAGTGCAGAACACAGCTGTGCAGTACAGCTGCATGTGCTCTGCTGCTGCCCTGCCAGGACAGCATACCAATACCCTAGAAGGCTACAGCGTCTCTGCTGTGGATGTGACCTACATACAGAAATCCTACCTTGCAAGTCTTGTCTGCAATACCAAACACATTCTTCAGAGCACAGCCAAATGTCCTCATGTTGTCAGAAAACTCAGGATTAACTCTGCTAAGGCTATGCACCTTCTCCTCCCTTCACTTGTGCAGAATCCATGTTTACCCATGTTGAAAGCTGCTAAGGGGACTGGTACATCCACATAGAAAAAGTTAAATTTAGCAAAAATGTAAAGCCAGTTCTGCTACACTACAATACAAAAACAACACCTGTTCCTCCAAGGAGAAAATGTGTTTGCTCTTGCTTTCCTTCAAACTGGGACAAATCAGCCTCCAGCCTTACCTGCCTCCCTCCCCAGGCTGCCAAGGCTGTCTCGTGGCTGCGGTCTTGAGCAGGAATGGGCACTGGTTTGCTAAATGGTGTCTCTGAACTCAGTATGATTAGCTGGGATGAGACCCTGAATTGGGAATTTCACTTCAAAGAGAGCAGGTACATGCACATACACAACACAGCATGTGCATGGATACACACACAAAAATGTGGTACGGAAGAAATACTCATTTGCTCTGAACAGTTGCTTGATGAATGGAAACAGTAACCCAAGGTTATCTGAAATGTGTTAGCACTGTTAGAAACAGCAGAGTTTATAACAAATATGAAGACCTGCAATGCTTACTTCATCCTTACCTTCTTTCTACCTCATCATGAAATATTTTAAGCTTTAGAGGAAAAAAAAATCATGGCAGATTTGAGGCTACAGTCTTAACTAACATCTTGTGCTGGCTACTTAACAGCTCATTATCATGAAACATGCTAACACTTTTGCATTTTTTAGAATTAAACAGCTTAAGGACCATCTCCACAAACAGACATATCAAGGGGGAAATATTTTTATTATCTTGGCAACATCAGAAGGAGTGGGAAGAAAACAACCCTATGACACTAGCTGTTATTATCTATTGAAAGTTTATGATCTGAGAACAATACAACTAAAAATGTACTGCATAAATTAAAGACAAAAATACTCATAGATCAGCTAAAAAAAAAGCATAACAGTTCTCTTCCATTTACACCTTCTGAAAAGTTTGGCACCGAGTAGTAAGGTAAAACAGGATGTCCCTAGACTTCCTGACTTTTAACTTCAATGGCTTTTTATTTCTGCACAAACTGAAATACTGGCCACTGTTACTAAGCACTATTTTCTTAGCTAAAAAAAATATAGCAACATAAAACTACACAGGCACATCCAAAAAGGACTTTGCACACAAGGCTCTTTGAAAAGAGGTTTTTATTAGAGGTGTCCACATTTACCACTTGGTAAACATTATAAACCAGACATGTATTAGACAGTATCAAAGTGAGAATTGGCAATATTACAGAATTTAAATTATAGATTAATTATCTGAATCTAATTCAGACTGGTGTGTGTGCACTTACCTAAGCACCACAGGCAACTGCAATTTTGTAAAAGAATGCAAACAGCATCTTAGCACACCAACTGCTACAGCATAAGGGAATAACAGTGTACCATGCCTGGTTTTCTCTTGAAAGCCACCAAGCATAGACAAAATAAACTTTAAAAGCAAATTTAGAAAAAAAGTAAGTATTTTTATCTACATTCCCTTGTCCTACAGTTTCTCTTTGGGACAATTTACTCCCACAGAATTGAGGGATCAAAACTGGAGCAAGTCCACTTTTTGCCCAACTAGTGTGTATCACATAAAACTGCTCATGCATATCACGCAGCCTCAAATTTAAAACTGAGCTAAAAATGCATTTTGTTTTTCTTTCTGGGCTCTTTAACCACAACCTACACTGGATAAGGTGAAGTCACCAGCATACAGCGTCCCATCTTCTGTCTCTCCTGAGCAGCTGGTTCTCCAGGACTCAGAAAGATACAGGAAAAAGAAGGATGAGAGGAAGAGGAGAAGAGGGAGGCAGCAACTCAACACCAAGATATCTCCACCGTGGTGCCACACAAGGCAGACAATGATATTTATTGCTGCAGCAGGCTCAGGACAGGAGCTGCTGTCCGTGACCACTGTCTGCACAACTCGCAGACGGCTCGTAATTGGCATCTATTCTCAGCCACACTGAGCAAATACCAAGTTATTTTTGAGACAGTTAAAACAAAACAAAAAGTCAACAACTAAAAAACTTTCACCATTTAACATTTTCCTATATAAGCTGGGAAAACAAAACCATTTATAAATTTTCTTTTCCTGTTTATTTCTCTCCCTTCGCTAAATATTTCACTAAATCCTCAGGCAAGGCCTCTGCCTACCAAAATACTAGACATTCAGGCTATTCTTTGTGCTCTTTCCTGCTCTGTGGCCTAGAGGAAGAAATACTTATTATGCTTTTCTCCTTAGAGCCAGCCAAAGCACTGCTGGAGGCAGAAAGACTCCATCAGCTGTGGGAACTGGTGTGTACAGCAGGTCTACACATGATCTTCCCTGAGCAGCACAAATGCTTGGAAAAATGTCTACCAAATGGCTTTGGAGGGAATCTAGTATTCACTAGTGATAAAATACTGCTAAATATTTTGCATTTGAGTTCTTGTTTATTTATTTGAAATAAGGAAAGGGATGGAAAGCAAAATATTATCTCACCCACTAATGACTTTGTAGCACAAGGCTGGGCAAAATCCCTCCTTCAAAAGAACGGGAAAATAACTCCTCCCTCTTCTTAAATCAAAATCAGGCTTTTTATCCTTGATCTAGCACATCCTTAACCAATGTCTTAACAAGAGTTTTGTTGCATCACACAAAGGAATACAAACACAACACAGAAAAATAGAAGATGCCATCAAAAAAACCTGTCAGCCTCTGTCCACTCAATTTGTAACTGACAGAGTGTTAAGAAAAGTAAGTGGTTCATACAAGTTTCAATCTTCAAGTTACCAGTGAAGAAAGAACAAGATTAAACAAGTAAGGAAAAATTCAGAGTACAATTTGCATCTCTGAGCAGCATGACAGTTATGCAGCCCAACAGTCCACATCATTCATTTGGATGTGTGAAATACCCTGTGGAGAGGTTTGAATCTTAAAGCAGTTCTCTCAAAGTAATGGATGAAATAGTGCATGATAAACCAACTTGTCAGGAATCCTTTTACAGCTATTCCAACTGGAAATAAGCAGCCCTCTCAAGGAACAGCAGAAGAAAAACAGTTATGTCTGATATGCTTTGTCTCTAAGCCAGAAGAAACTAGTCTGAAAAGCCTATTTACAATCTTTAAGGCATGTATTAATGCAATGGGACAGAGAAAGATTCCTCACAACTCCCAGGAACTAACTACACAGGAGAGAAAAACAGAAAAGTATTTACAGGAAAAATAGAAAGGCCAACAGTAAAAACTGATATTTTTGACATTCTTAATTGCCCCAAGGGGAAAGTTACCACAACTTCTTCCAAAGGGATTTCAGGGTGTGCTGTATAATAGAATAAAAAATTCTCACAGCTGCACTTAAGGAAATTAAATACATTCTCAATTTAATATGAACCTAAACCTAAGACTTTTTCTTTTATGGAACATAGCCATGTATGGTAACTTACACATAACTGGCCTTTGCTGTAGATAAGACATTTTGATACAAAATTTCCTGTTTCAATTAAATTCAGTGGAATTATCCAGGTGAAGACTGATGGCTTAGTCAATTATTAAGATTTGGACAAATAGTTCCTGTTGATAACAGTAACAAAAGAATCAGCATTCGCAAGGAACTGAACAGTTCAGCAAATCACTACACTCACTAAACACAAGAGCCAGCAAAAAGCCCATGTCTGGCTTTTGGTGTGTAGAGTGTCCCTCTGAAATCACTGTCACTCTCACATTTTAAGGTGTGATTTAAGGTGAAATCTGATGCTGACCAAAACCCAGCCTTTAGGCTACTAAAGATTTCTGTGAAATCAGCACTTTGGAAAGCTCTAGATTACAGCAGACCTGTAATCAGGATACAGCTTGGAAACTATGCTAAACACTCCTCAATAACATGATAGTATTTGATGCCCAGTTTAACTCCATCCTGCCCTCTCAAGGTTCACTCAAGTGCAGGAGGTGGGAGAGGTTAAGAGAGAAGTGGAGAGCCAGACCAAGGCACTGGTTCCCCTTTGGTGCCTCAGGCCTCAAGGCCACAGATCCTGCAGCTGCTCTGCACAGGGAACATGGGCAGCTCTGTCAGACCACACTGGCTTTACTCTCACTTCTGAATTCTGTAATCAACGTTTCTCCATTGTGTTCTGAACACTCAGGAGAGCTTTTTTGGAGAGGAAAAATTCTGGCTCCCTCCCTTTTTCATTTTGAGCTAATCTCTGCCTGCCTGGTTATACTAAATCATGCCGGATTTCCAGCTGCATCTTCCCATGCTGAGGGCTGTCCCTCAGGCTACTTCAATATCTTTAAACATTTCCTAAATCCTTTTTTTTTTGCAGGGCACTTTTGTTACATATTAAACATGCGTCACATCTTATCAGCAGTACCTTTCGTAGCCATCTCCTGCTTCCAGAGGAACAGGAGAGGGAGAAAAAATATCAACCACCAGCTAAAGCTGTGAATACAGTGTACAGTCTTTGGCAGTACAAATCCAATTTGGATTTTTCTTCTTATGAACTGAAAGCCATTAAAAACCAGACACTTACTACATTAAGAAGCCTTTTCTTCCACTGAGACACTGACAAGTGAGGCACATAGTAAATGCTGAGCAAGAGGCTTCCTCAGAAAAAGCAGTAAATAAAAAGTATGGAGCTGCTGCCTACAGGGAGGACAGAATCCAAGCAACTTCATGGTTGTGGCAATGACACAATAAAGTATGCAGCATAGTTAAAAGCTGAGAAATAAATACTCTTCAAATATCAAAGCTAATGAGGATTTTATCCTTACTCTCACAAGTTGTATTTTCAGTGTTAGATCAATAAGGCACTGGAAATCTTAATTCCTGTGAATTAGGACTTGAACTTGTATGAACACACACAGTATCAAATGTGCAATGCTAGATTCTACAGTTGAAAACGGAACAGGCAAAGTCAAACTTGCTCTTTCAGCCAACAATCCTGCAGTTCTGTAAACACAGGTTTTGAACTATGAATAATAACTTTACTATGAATAGATTTCTCTTCACTGTGCTGTTCACAACTCAGAGGAGCAGAAAATTCTCCAAATGGTCATACTGCCCAAGGTGAAGAAAAGAGGTCTGAAGGAACAAAGTTATTATATTGCACTGAAATGTTCCTCCTCTGTACTTAACCCAGCCTTCTAGATACACATAGGAAGCCAAAGAACTACATTTTCTGGGGTTTTTCCATCAATCAAAAGGGATTTTCCTGTAAAAATCCCCCTAATTCATTCTATTTTGGCTTGTTGAGAATGTTTCTTCCAACCCACTTGTTACCCTATCCCCTGCTCTTCCCCTTTCTGCATCATCCCCTGTCCCTTCCAGGAATTTATCTTTAGATGGGCGACTACAGCAGCTGCATTTTTTACTCTCTTCCCCTCCCCTCTCTCATCTTCCTGACTGCAAGATCATATTTTACTACTATAATTTATAACATATGTATTATGTTTTACTATCATAATTTAATGTCTGGACCATTATGGCATAATTTATTGAAATACCACTATGATTTTGCTGTATTTCCCAGCTAAAGTAGATTTTAGCCTGTAACTTAGAACATACTTCTAGAGCTGTATAACTTGCCACTCATACCTGTCTATCAGCTGTATGATCAAAGAAAAAGAGAGAGTGCAAGAGAGACCATAAAATGCTATTTCATGTATTTATTTTCAAGGTAACTTAAAATACACAACATATAAAAATCATGGCAGAAGACTTATGAACTTCTCCAAGAACTTATGAAATTCTCCAAGAATTTCTCTGGTAATCTATCCACCCAAAAATAAATGAGATGCTGTTTTAAAAAAAAATAAAAATTAAAGTCAAATTTCGCAACTCAAGTTGTGGCACACAAGTTTTATGTAATACATCAGAATTGACCTGCAGTAGAAAACAATTATTTTTTCAGTTTAATTGCAGTGTTTATCCAGCACAGAAAATTAGGTCAGACTCTACCACCTGGATATGTCAACCAACAAGCCAGAAAATGTGTAACTCAGTCTGAGAGTGTTGAGAGTTATTTTTTGCGTGTGTTACATGAAATAGATACAGTGGGGGATAAATTCAGAACTCGCTGTGGCACCTAGTCCGTCAGGCACTCCAAGTGCTGTTTAGCGAGATTCCAACAATTCCTCTTTTACTTACATTTTAAAAAGCTTTCCTGTTCCTCTCAACCTTGATTCTAACGCAGTCCATTGCCATACAGAGACTTCTGAAACAGACAAACTGGCAGGAAGCTTATTTCTCTGTGCCAAACCTGCAATTTACTAAAGAGATGTGCTAAGTCACCAGGAGATTTGAAAGGACTAAAGCTTTTTTATTCCCCAGATGGCATTACTAGTCAGCTGTGTTCTCTCTCTGTTTGCCCCACTACCTTACACTGCCAAATCTACGAAAACTTGTTTAATAACTTGCTAGCTAGCTACAAATCGCTGGTTTCAGTAATGGCTGCAGGACAACAGCTGAAAACAAGACCAAAAGTGAGAACTGACATCCTAAAGCACAGCAAGTGACATGCAGAAAACAAACTGTCAAGGAGAAATATCTGGTAGGGCTGACCACTGAGGAGGGAATCCACCACAGGGATTTAGAAACAGTTCAGCCTTCACTCCATAAAACTGATGGGCACAACCTCGACCAGGCTACAAGAGCAGTCCAAAAGGAGCTTTTTAACTTTTCTCCTACATAAATAAGGGAAATAGTATTGAAACTTCAATCACAGATGAAAACTTTTATTAATGCCATGTTCAGAGAAACTCTGGATAACCACAGGAATTGCCCAGAACGTTTGAAAAGAATAAAGACACATAGGGGTGTGAGGGAAGGTGACACCTCAACAGACCTGGATAGTCAGGCTTCCAAGACTGCCAACACTGATCCACTGCCAAAGTAATAAATTCACCTTAAAGAGGTTTAAATAAACTAAGTCTATCAGCATTTAATATAACCTGAACCACCAAAAGTTACTATTGTAGCTATGTTATACCAAAGATGAAATATCTCATGTATAGGAGCAAGAGAAAAGGAAGTACATTAAATTTAAAAATAAACATATCAACTTTTCTTGTAGCTTGTAATGCAAAAAACAAAATTCTCTGACATAGATGGCTTTCTGCTAAAGATTCTATGTATTTAGAAAGCCAAGCCTCTTCTGTTATCCAGGCAACCTATGGCTCATTTTCACGTGTGCATGCACAGGAATACACAAATATGGTTAATGTACACCAGCCAAAATTCAAATAAGACATCTAACAGGTCTGAATAATAGCTGTCATCACTATGAACTTGAGACTGGTTTTGGCAGGGGGAGGGGTGTGTTTAATACATCCTAGGAGCATTTCCTAAACCCTTAGATGGCATTTAAACCACCAGTCAAATGTGTTGAGGACAATAAATATGCATAATGCCTTTGCTGAATTGAAACATTTTCTCTACCAACAACACTTAACTATAGAAATTGATTCTCTTCTTACAGACAAGTAAACCATTATCACACTTCAAAACAACAGAGGAAAAAAACCCCACCAATATAAAGGTATGTTGTATTTTCAAGGTATGGTGTATTTTAATGATCACTGTGTACTACAGGAGCAGCATGTATTTATCACCAGTGTTCTATTACCTTGAAGAAAATAAGGTTGCCTCTTAGGAAAAAGCCATCTTCAACTGAAGGGTCAACACCAATACTTCTATAAAGAGTGCACTGGAATGTGTATTTAGCTGTTCTGTGATAGCACCACAGAAATCCTGACTGTGTTTAAAAGCTTTTTCATTATAAAGAAAACAAATTATAAAACCTCTCAAACCTTATCATGTTCCACAGACCCACAGTGTGTTTACTGGCACTTCAGGAATGGATCCACCAGGCAGACCAGGGAAATTTCTGTCCTCTAATTTTATCCCCAAGTTCCCTCTTGTCCCCTGTGTCGGGAAAATGAGAAGGAGGACTGCAAAAGGGACAAATCTATTATTTCATTGTTACCCAGCTTTGTTCTGGCTTTGCCTTCTAAAATTGGCACATTTGGGATCCCAGCCACACTGAGACGGTGCCTTCTGCTAAACAGGGACTACAAAAATCAAGATTGAGCACAAAAATGGAGAAGAGTCATAATTAGAAGCAATTTGAAATTAAATTTCTGTAGAAGTGGGACTCCCAAGGGACTCAGCTTTGGCCCAATTCTGTTACCTTTTACAACTGACTTCAGGAAAATCCAAATTGGGTCAAGTCCATAGAATCTGAATTGTCAACATGGAAATTTCTTTTCCTAAATTTACTTTCTTTTCTAATTAGTCTTGTATTTGAAAAGTTCTCTATACTTCCAGCTTATTGCTGCTACTTCCTTCTTTCAGCAGATTACTGCAATTCTGGTAATGACAGAGCAAATTATCTGGGAGTTGCAACACATTCTCAAATGAGAATCTCACATGATCAAACACTAAGGCAGGCCAGACCCTTTGCACCAAAAGCACTGAAATGCAGTTACCAAAAACCCTTGGCTTCAGTTCTGGGAACACTGGGAAGGGCAGGAACTTGCAAGTCTCCCTTATTACACTGGTTTTCTCATTTCCTAATATACCACTATCTTCTAAGCAGCTTCTAAATGAAAATATGCAGTGGGTTATGTTAAAGTCACCATGAACTGAGGCAGAACCCCCCTGAGAGCTACTGGGGGTGCTCTGAGGACTGGCCAAGGACATTTAAGCAGGGTTTGGTCTCTAACTGCAGCAGCATTGAGAACTACACCAATGCCAGGGCACCTCCACCACATCATCTTCTGCAGGTTCTGTTCTTTAGCTCCCAGGATGTGCATATTTTCAGTTCTAGCACCTTATTTATAACTGAATGGGGAATTTTTATTTCAGTTGACATTATTTGCCTCTTGCAAGCTTTTCCTTGATGCCATTTACTCATTTTAATTAGATACTTAAATGTTTGGTCTGTCTGGCACCACTGCTAATGGGCAGTGGGAAAAGGAAAAGAGTAGTAACAATAGTCCTTGTTTTTTTCTTAACTTTGATTTCCATTTTATTTTCATAGGTTGTGCTTTAACCCCAGTCAGCAATCAAGTACCATGCACATGCCTTGCTCACACACCTCTCCCCTATCACGGGATGGGCAAGAGAATTGGAAAAACAAAGATTATGAAATAAAGTAAAATATAGTGATGATGATGATAATAATAATAGCAATGAAAGGAGAGACAACGAGGAGAAGGGAGATAAAAGAGAGTGAGAGTAATAAAGACAAGAGATGAACATGGGCATTTGCTTACTACAGGCTGAGCAACAACTACAACATCAGTGTGTTATCAACATTTTTTTCACAGTGAGTCCAACACACGGCACTGCAGCAGCTGCTAGGAAGAAAAATAACTCTATCCCAGCCAAAACAGGACACCATAGTACTTTCCAATTCAGGAGTCAAACAGCAGCTCTAAATCTGAGCTAACTCTCTGTACAGGTTCTAGTGTTGCTCCTCTCAGTGACATTTAGAATTGTGAAGGGAGTGCTGTCCTTTAAAAAGAACCAACTAGACGAACACAGATTTTTTTTATTTTTTTCAGTTTTAAATTTACAACTACCTTGGTCAAGCAAAACAAATGGCAATTTCTCCAGCCTCACAGGCCTCTTGCAGAAATGACTAATAATTGCTGCTATTAGAGAAGCTAACAGAGAAAGTATTATCCAAGGTCAGGAGACTGCTCCAGCAGATTTTAAAACCTCAACATAAGTAAGCTTTGTAATCAAGTTAAAAAATCACTCCCAGTTTCAGACATGTATCTGTGCAACTTTATTTATCCAAGACAGATGTTCTTATTATAAAATATATGTCTTGTTGTTCAGTTCTTACACAGATTGCTTTTGTCAAAACACTTAAAACAGCCCAGGAAGTGTGAATTTAATTCCACTGTGCTTTTATGCACCTAAAGTAATGTTTTACTACTATTGTAGGTGATAGTTAATCATCTAATTGGGCATTTTTTCAGAATCTTGCTCTCCTTGATTCTGCCAAACTCCAGCACTTCTGGTAAGCCTTCACCTACCACCTTCAGGGGGTAAGAAGTACTGCCTAAGGCCAAGGTTTTGTTCTCCTGGAAGCCACTCAAAGTAGAATTTCCCACTTCATGATAGAGGACACTGAATTCACAGTTTCTAGACCTTCCCCTAGCATACAGATTTTTGCAAAACCTATTTAGCAAAAAAAAAAAATATTTCACTGGTGCTTACTAGAACTGCATCCCTGATATTATTTCAAGAAATAAATTCACTATTATTATTATTCCTCTTTTTTCATGTGTGTTATTCTATCTTTCAGTTGCTTGCAGGATCCTTATTTCCCAGAGTCTGTTCAACAGTTGTAACCAAAGAAAACTCAACTAAAAGGGAAGTTTCTCAGAAACACTGAAATAAACAGGAAACTCATCCTAATGCCATCTCCCAACTCTGCAACAGAACAGAAACTTTTTCCATCAGGACCTCCAAAAACAAGAGGTACAGGCTGGAATCATCATCTTTGTTAACAGACATACAAGTTTGTCTGGACCAGTTTGTCCACTTTTCTCTGGTTTTTAAATTACATAAAATGATTAATTGAGGGTCTTCATATCCCTTCATATTCAACTGGAATGTGCTGCATAAGGATATATTGCTCTTCTTCTGCTTTAAGTAACAAATCTTGAACTTCTTTTATCAGCAGGTTCTTTATTGGCTTTTAAATTAACATAAATAATCTCTAATCTTGAACAATAAAGAGATTTTACAGAAGACAAAGTTTGTTCCAGTGCAATTTGTGCAAACATACAACAGACAGGATATTAAAAGTGTATTAAAGATTGACTATAAATATTGGGTGCATATCAGATATATACTTTGAGGTAACAAATAGTAAGAAGGGTAGCAGCTGTTCCAAATCCCACTGATGTCCACCATCAGATACACTGTGAGGATGTAATAAGTTAAAGCACAGATCAGCCACAAGCACAAAATGCATCTGATGCCCACTGTTTTGTCAGTGAATTAGTCACCAGCAATTCCTCCTGCAATGCTCTGAAGTTTTCCACACCATGGTATATTTTCAGAGCTTTCTGAGTCATTGGGCCTGGAAGGAGACACTCCCGAGCACATTATCTCCCTGAAAAAATGTCACACTAAACAGTATTTACCATTCTAAAGTACATGCTTCCCAGTGAAACCCAAATGCTGCTTCAGAGGGAGAAGCCAAAAGGAAGAGGGAGGAAAAAAAAAAAAGAAGGGAAAAATAAGTCCCTCAGCCATAGAAAATTTTAAATATGACAACACAGATATTTCTGTTGCTATTTTGAATACCCTTCAATGTGTGCCTCTGCGGCAGATTTTCAGCAAATCCCAGAAGAGCCAATTAAGCTATTTCATTTTTATTATTGTTCAACTGATACAAACTGGAAGCTGGCATCTGGGCTGGATTATATCACCTTTGGCCACACTGAGTAGTATCTCACCCCTGAACAGTATCATTTAATGGAATTTACTTAATGAGTGCTTAAACAAGAGCTAAAGCATCATTCAATGACACAGAGTATGAAACAAAACTTCTTATTCTTAGCTAAGGCATTTTTGTGTGGCATTTGAAAATCTGCTCTGAGTGTCCTGAAAATTGCTTTATTCTCCTCAAGGAAAGCAAGTGCTCCAGTAAAACTGGTTATTAGGAAGAGGTGCAGCTTCAAGAGGAAAAAAGTAATGACCACACTAAGGGTGAACTGGAAGGTGCAGTAGAGACTTCAACTACTCGATCCTAACTCCTGCTATTCACTACAGACCTGACAAGTTATTTGCTGCTATTCTGCAAACTGGTAAGAAAACAAGGTAGAGTGATGCACACAGTCTGCAAAATCCAATCATGGATTTAACTGGAAGAGCCAGAGAAAAGTCTGAGCTCACATGTGGACAGCAATTCACAGGTGTATACACAGTAAACACACAAAGGGGAAAAAAGGCACATCCACAGAACTGTCCATTCAAAACTTGGAGGTATTTCTCATCAACCCCTAAACAAATAAAATTCTGTACATTTAGTTGCACTTTTACTTTTTATTGGTTCAGTTTGTTTTTCTTTCAGCTTGTTCATAGACATCACTTTTGTTATTAACTCCATTTAAAGACACCATTCTTTTGTTTCCAGGAAGCAACTGTGAGCTGACTCTTCCATAAGTGGGATATGTTAGTGCCTAAGACAAACATGGTTTAGAGTTCTTAATTTCCTAAGTATTATGCATACTATCAGTAAAAAACATAATTCATATTCAAGATCACAGTTAAATTTTAGTATTCCCATGTAAGACAAAAATATCTTCTCCTCAAAGGCCAGAATTAATTTTTCTTGCAGCACCTCCACTCCCAACAGTCTGCCATTCAAATACCAATCGAGTCTAAAACCAAAACCTTGAAAGAATCACCAAATATCACTACAGATTTATCTCTGAAGCACATCATTTAATCTAACAGAAAAAAAAAACAGAATCTCTCCACTCACTGCTTTTCTGAGGGAAGCTGTCATAGCAGGGATGAGTCACGCTGGTTTATCAAAGATGTTCCAGATCAGGCCATCTCCATTTTGGTAGAGCTTAAAGGATTTTCAGTAGGCATTTGAATACTTTATAGCAAATATATTAATGTAAACTAGCTTAAATTGACATAAGTAAAGCTAAGCTGTCCCACTACTGAAAACAGAACAGGAAAGCATGATAAGCAATGTGAGGGAATTGTCTCTCAGCAGGCCAGAGAGACTACAGAACAGAAATGCATATTAACAGCATGTGTACTAGTGTCCTTCATGATAATAAAAGAATAGCTCCCTGGGCTTTTGAAGTGAGCTATGAGATTCAGAAGAATTATCCTCTCTTTTCTTTATATGTTACATTTCTTATATAGGTTTTCATTAGCAAGCTTTTACACTTAAGTTTTTTAGGGAGGCAGGGGTGAGTTGCCTGTATTTTTCCTTTTTATCTGAGGTTCAAAACTGGGACTAAAAATAAGACTTACTTCATGACATAAGGACAATGTAAAACAAAATTAAGACGTTGCCAAGGCTAAAAAGACAAACAAAGACAAGTCCAATCAGCAAGTGAGTTAGGATGTCCCTTTCCACAACTAATTTCCTTTGATTATGATTCCTATTTTTCTTTCCTGCTTATGACTCATTTACCTGGATGAGTCTACGTGCCAAATAAGGCTCTGCTACCGTGTGAATGTGCTCATCTCCTCCTTTCTGGAATTCTGCATTCATTGTTACAGTTTCTGCTCTGTGTCCTATAAAGTCACACATTTATATGCAGTATACATAGAAAAAAAAAACAGTTGTAGTCACTGCTTTATTAAAATAAACAGCCCAAATCCCATGAAGAGGAAAAGCAGCCTGGCTTTGCATATCGTTGTGCAGTCAGGGGGATGGTGGCAGAAACAAACAGGAATTGACAAAATGCAGGATGACAGCCTCCCACCTAAGGAAACCACCACTGACCTTTGAGATGCTCCAAGTGGTTAACTGCACCTTTGCAGCACTGTAAGTGTCTGAAAGGCTCCATGAAGTTTACAGTTCTAAACCACTTCCAAGTGAGTGGATTCCTACTGACACTGCTGGAAGCACAGACAAGGGCACCTGGAACTCTTCCTAGCCAAGTGCTGCAAGGGGCTGCTCATGCAGCAACCAAAGGAGGGAGACCTGGACAACTCTCCTGCCTGTGAACACCAGTTACTGATGGCTCCCTGTGCATCTGTGTCAGAGAGAAGAAGAGCTCTGCTGAGGACAGCACAAGTAACAGCTGGCACAAACCAGCTCTTTTCCAATCTTATTCCATGTAGGCCACGTGTAACCATGGACAACACTGCAGAGCAAATAACAGGATCCTGGTTATTTTTAGGGAGTACCTCTCCTTTGCCTTTCTACCATCATTTGTTACACCAACTCAAACTTTTTATCTTCATACAAAGTACACGAGCCAAGGCAGTTTTGATAAGGGAAGGAACACAGCTATAGATCACAAGGGAACACCACCAGAGGTAAATGAGGAAAAGTAAACTCCAGTGATAAATCTGCACTGACAGTGGGAGAAAAATCCTCATTATAGTAGTTTCAACAGCTGTCAATCTTTGTCAGTGACACAGTTTAATCTTAAAAAAGAGATTTCAAAACAATGTATTCTGCTGACTACCACAGCATTCATCAAGCAGAGGTAGTACAGCTCTAGATGTAGGTACTGTGATCAGAAGGAAATGGGTGGTAAAACCAAAACAGGACAGTGGCTCACAGAAAGGACAGGCAAAACTGACCTCAGAAGCTAGAATTAAATCATTTCAGGTCATGCATCATGCATAAACATTATTATACTAATTAACAATTCAATACTTATATATTCTTTAGCACTATCACTAGAAGAACTCTTCTCCAGGTATCCTTAGGAAGTGTTATCTGCATTAGTATATCATTTTATACCCATTTTATGAATTGCTGTCCTCAGTTATCTCAGGATAAAATCATTATTACTAATGGAATTAAAAACATGAGGTTGCAAAATAATGCAACTATCTTTTCTAATGGTTTCTGTAAATTCCAGATGACTCCCTGACCTTCTCTTACATTTCCAACCAATTATGTTTTTTCTTTGTCAGCTAAGATTTTATCCTAGGACAGACAACTTCAAACATTTCTTATTATGCAGCATCTCCCATCCTGATTACATCACAGCACTTCATCCTTCCCCTCCTGATGCATATTTATGAGAAAAAAAAATAAGATTTCGTATTGAGTTCTGTTTTTCCTTTTTTTTTGATACACACCTTTACTAAATAAGCTCTCACATTTTTCACACCTGAACTGCAAAGTATTATGTTCTATCTTTTTGCTTTGCCACATAGCACTTCAGCCATCTATTCTATTCCTCATGTTCAAGAATTTCCCTTACAGCAACCCAAATAACTTTTCACTAACTTGTACAAGCTAATACCTTCTGTGTTCTGAAATCATAATGACAGTAAATAAATTGGCTTTTTTAGCACGCTAAATAATATCAAAAGCATAGGACTGCAAAATCCTTGCACAAGATGACAGAAAAAAAGCACCCAAGATTTCCTTTAAGGATCACCCCACTGTTATGGCATTACCAGATCAGGGCAGCCCTGCTTCTTCCTATCATCAATCTTACATTCACCTCCCTTGCTCTACACAGCAGACACAGGCAGAAGCCAGCAGAGCCCTCTAATTTAATTTCTGCACAAATTCTCTGCCAACTAGATATGAAAATTGAGTTTAACTCAAAATCCCATGGGCTACTCCAGAGGACAGAAATATTCATGGAGAGTATTACATATTCAGGTCATAACCACAGACAAGCACTTGCTTCACAGAAGGAAGACTAAGCTTAGAGGGTTGAGGGGATACCACACTATTTCCCTTTATTAATGAAAACTGTTTATGTTCATACACTGCCAAAATGGTTATGACTTCAGAATGTTGCCCAAGATGCCATTTTCACCACCCATTTTTCATTAAATTCAAAAGCATAAATTTTAGACCTTGGTTAGCTGTTTCTGGGGTCAGGTGAGAGTTGTTTGCATTTTGTTTTGTTGGTAATTTCTGGGGGAAGGGGGTGTGTTTAATCAGGTTTCACTGTCCATTCCTTGCAGAGCCACCTCTGTTTACAGTATTTCAGCACTTTGAATTTCCCTGTTGAAGTCCATTTAGGCTTCTGTGATAAACCCCTCATTTTTTAAACCTGATGAAGTACTCAACTGAAAAATATGTACATACACAACACATATACATACAAAGAGAACCTTGTGTTCATAAACCAAGTGAAAAAAAATCCAGGTTGATTTTCCTGACTTTGCTTTCATCAGGACAGACAATACACAGGCTAACATAACTTCTTCTGACCTGTTAACAACACCTCCTTTTTTCCACACACATTATGTATTCCACACTAATTAAGAAAGAAAGTTAAGCTGCACTCTGTGTAAGGCAGTCTGCTTGCCTTGAGAACAGGAGCTGTACTTCATCTCCTCCCCAATCAATAATCCATAACCTGGGGTTGAATGTGCAGGCTGTTTGCCAGTCAGCTGTAGCTGAGATCTCTTGTCTAAGCCTTTCCTTTCCTTTCAATCAGCTCTGCCCAAAGGAAACATTTCAGATGAATAAAACAAAACCCCAGGACTTTCAGTACTCTAGTTTGTCATTTATTCCCCTGCAAAACAACATTTTTCTCATGTAGTAAATCCAGATTTTAACAAATCCTAGAAAAAATCCTATGTAAAGACAGGTTTTGTCCAGCCTTCCATAAGAAATGTGCAGATTCACCACAAAACGTAGAGCCACACACAGCACCTTGTGTGAAAGTTTAAGTTTTATTTTCATAACTACTATTAAATCTCAAGAGGTTTATGTATTTGCAACCTTTCAACTTCACAGGTATTCATTAAATATACAAGGCACACACAAAAGATTTCGGTATGCAAATTTTTGTGCCTTCAAATTTACATTAAAATTTAATTTACCACTGCACAGGCAAATTTGGAAAAGTTTCCTTTTAAAGCATCACTTCAGCATACTTGGTTTTTTAAACTCTGACATCCCTAAAGCTATTATACTTGGCTTTAATTAACTATTCAGGCTAGTACAACTTTTTCCAATTACCTCAGAATTTACATACAGGTATGCTGAAGCTACATTTTATTTTTTAATCGAGTCAGTAGAAAAACAAAAAGGAGTAAACCAGTATTCTATTGATAATAAAAAACTATGAAAAAAGCCCATAAAATTATACCATTAAAATCATAAGGACAAAGACGTGCACCTATAGCTCCCATACCAACAAATCTCTTCAACACAAGATTCCACTGGGAGATGGAAGAGTGTGTGTGTGTACACACAAGGCATTGCACAGTAATAGCTTTAGCTGTAATGGATACTTGATCCTTCCAGATCAAGATAAGAAAAGCAGAGATGGGGGTGGAAGCAGTCTTACAAGTCTTCATTTTAAATTTTTAATTTTAAAAAGTGCTATTTCAGCTGCAGTGACAAAATTAAATCAACCTATGAATTTAAATTATTTGTTAGATCCTGTGCTATGGTAAATTTAATAACTGAAAAACAGGTTCATTTCAGGGTTTTAAATTCATTCAGAACATTTCAGTGAACAGTATTTCCACTGAAGAGAAGGTTTTTGGAGGGATTCTTGCTTTCAGGTTGAGCTATGCATCCCAGGATACAGAAAGTTGGCTTGCAGATTTTTTCTCTCTTTTAATACACTTCAAGCAACTAGCAGAGCAGCAACATGATATATTTCAAGTCTTTAAATGCATTACATACTAAGATTGAATTTAAAAGAAAATACAGAAAGAATATGAAACAGTAGAGCACAAATCTTCCTGAGATTTATGGCTTATGAGATACCTACTAGATGTACAAAACTGACTTTTGCATGCAACTAAATCTGCCTCCCGGTCCAGCACCCCTGCCTCAGCAATAATTCTAGCTCATCTGTCATTACTCAATTTGTAACTCTGGAAATGTACATAAGTGCAGATTATCACCACCTGTTTCTGTGGAAGCCCTGCCATGGGTGCTGGTTAGTTTTAGCTCCCACTCCCTTCCCTACAGCTCCAGGTAAGACCTGCAGGGTGGTGCTCTGCAAGAGGCTGCAGATCCAGCACTCCCAACTCCTGGCATTGTTTCTCAGCACCTGCCACTTGCTGCAAAGCTGCGGACTCAGTCATTAACCTGGGGAGGGACACAGAGCATGTCACACACTTGGAGGGCAGCATTATAGCCTCTCCATCAGGTTGTGTCAGGTCATATGAAAGGTATACAAGTGGTGGTATGTGGTTTTTTCTTAACAAGAGGCCAATTCCTGCTCTAATGGTAAAAAAAAAATTAAAATCAGTGCTTGCACAAAGAAAATGGGGAACACTTTCAATTAAAATAGGCTTCAAGGAGCAATCCATGCAATTATTTTATTTTTTTTTCCCAAAGGGAAATATCTTAGAAGAAAATCACACATTGCCTGTCACCTCCAGTCTCTCACAAGCTCAACCTGTGAGAGAATGTTTCCATTTTAAATGGAAATACTGGTGGGGTCATGGGAATTAGGGATCTCCCGATCTTCTCATATCTCAAGACACCCTGCAGATATTTAAAGCTGTACTGAGAATGAATCCTAAAGGGATGATTTAGACTGTAATATAAATGCATGGCAGGATGCACATCTCCATGAGGCAAACAGCTAACCCTGTCAACATCTGCTGCAGAGAACCTGACTGTGGCTAAGAAGCTCCACAGATGCACTTGCCACAGGATGTTAATTAAAAGAATTAAAATTCAAAGGGCACAACAGAAGCATAAAAATAAAGGAAGAGGGACAGCATTAAATCTAGGAGAGGAGATCAGGTTTTACATTTTTCCAAATGAGTTCATGCTCACAATTCTAAAACACTTGCCACCAAACAAGTCATACACAGTGCTGGCAGACAGACATTGCCTTTGGGACAGTAACTTCTATTTTTGATTTCTAGGGCATTGTTCTATCCAGTGAGCAGACGAGGAGGGGGGAATTCCTTAAATGAAGCCCTACAGAAGACTAAAGCCATTCAGCATTAAAGTCATCTCTGGTTGTAGCAAGAAGGAGAGAATGCTTTTTTTGAGAAACAAATCAACTGCTTGAATAAGAGCTGAGGGTAATCATCTGCTTTTGTAAACCTCCCCATCACAGGCAGCTCAGTTTGCTGTATTTTACACTGTGAAATCAGGATGCAATGTAATGATACCTGGACTCCAATTAGCACAATACAGCACCTACGTGGATAACACAGGCACAGCGGTGGATGATGAAGCACTGTACCACCTACTCACACTTACCCAAAACATACCTGGCAGGAGGGAGACCAATGCCCCTTCAAACTGGAGCTGACCCAAGAACAGTAACTTAGAAGATTTTATTCACAGATGAACAACTTCTATTTCAAAAGAAATGATTAAAGAGACCCTGCTGGGAGAGCTCAGCCCTTACTACTGTCCCCATTACTGTTTGTACTTTAGAAGAGATGCTGAAACCCAGTGCAAAGGAGAAAAAAACAACCCAAACCAAACCACTTGCTAAATGACAGAGTGTTACTGCAAACCAAGTGTGCAGCCTGTCCCCAAAGGATGCCTTGTCTGTGCAGAGAAGCACCTGCTCCCTGGGGCAGGAGGGAGCCCTGCCTGGGCCAGCGCAGCCGCAGGTTCCTGGCAAGGGGAACAGCACTGGGGTCCAGGAACCGCTCCCTCGTGGGCAAGGGCAGCTTCACCTGACAGGGAAACTCCTGCCACTCCCTTCAGCCCAAAGAGCCAAAACCTGCAGGTGCTGAGAAGCATTTCTAGCCACAAGAACGCTGGGAAACACTTGTGAAAGTTTCCAGTCCCAAGCGGCATTTCTGGAGCAGCCAGCTGCTCGGAGGAGAGACACTACACCTGTGACTCACGTGCAGCCAGAGCCAGGGCCACACCAAGGAAACCTGGAGTCCAAAGCATTTCTCAGCCTGTTTTTACAGTTAAAACACATGTAAACGAGATCTTAACTCGTTTACAAAACAGACAGCTCCTCTTCTTATTTCTATTTTAATGTATTGGAAGAGAATTTGTTCCTCTACCAACTTATGGGCTTTATGTAACAAAACATTGAATAAAATCAGAGTAATGTTTCATTATCTGCTGTAAATAACAAATGATCTACTACCTCAGAGCCTTCACTGAACACTGGTCTACTAAAAACTCAGGCATAGAGCCAAATTCTGGATTTGTGAATATGCATGTGCCTCTCACCAACCTCAGTGTGAGCCACGTGAATGAATGTCTAAGCTGAAGTTGGCTCTAATTCATGTTTTAAGCCTAATGAACTGGTAATAATCAAATTATTTGCTCCATTTTTGTCTTGTATATTTAATAAGACATAGTAACAACAAGATTAGGTAAAAGAAATGCAACAGAACAACAAACAGAAACAGCTACTCAGTGATATTCAGTATCTCTGGTAAGGTCAAAGGACTAGACAAATTTTGGATAAAAAAACACCCCAGAAACCAGGTTATTGATTTTTTTCTTTTATGTTTTCTGCTTTGTGCTGGATAGGATTTAAACTGTATTTTTATTGCATATAAGAGTAAGTTAATATGAACCAATTTGCTTTGCTTCGTTTGAGTTTCATTTTACTTACTATACAGCAAAAGAAAAAAGAAACTATCAGAGGAGTATCCCATCAGGCAAAAGAATCAGGGCAGAACAGTGAGAGGGATTGACAGACAGTAAAAATAGTAGGGAGAGTAGAAAAGAAGAATGAGGATCAGATGGAAAGAGAGCTACGTGTCCAGGGCAAGGGAGAGGCAAAATAGCAGGAACCAGATGCAGCCCTTCCCTCTGCACAAAGGACATGGGACTGATTCCTCACACTGCTGCTGCAGCACAGCCTGGCTTCTCTAAGTGTGCTTCAGGTATTTCATATTTGCACACACGCTCACCTAACAGGACAACTGCACTGCTACAAACAGCCACAGAAAGCAGCTGCAAGCATGGAACTGGACTCATGGGTTACAGACTGGGGTCTGAATTAGGACTCTGTGCTCGCTGGTCCACGAGGATGAAACCCCACCTATATTCCCCACTGCTAAAACCAAATCTGTATGACATTAAATAGCTTCAGCAACACTCAATAGCATGGGCATAGCAAACCTACCATGCTTGTTGTTAGCTTATTCTTTGTTAAAGTAAATGAATATTTTTTTGATTTATCACAACTCTTACAAATAAATCTGACAGACTGCTGCACTACTGCCATCCAGACTCTTCTCAGCTGGTAGCTTCAAATCACTGCCATTGATTTCTAAATATATTTTAAATCACTCCCCATTTAATGTCCCCTTGAGGAAGTCTCGGCCCATATAAACACAATTATTCCTGATTAATTTATAGAAACTAATTTAATTTAATAAGTAATGAGTTTCTTTTCCCAGTTGTGTAGGAAAACTAAAACAAAATATGCATGTATCCCTTGAGAAGATGCAATAAAATGAAAATAGTTACCAACTCCCTAGTTTCTTATTTTTGTGTATATAGTGGAAAGTAATTTTCCAAAACCTACTGCACCTTTGTATTCCTCATGTGATACTATAACAAATCTGTAAATGATATTACTGCTGTAAGATTTAAGTGAAGATCATTAGGACAAGATGCAGGATCAGTCCAGCCTCTGAGACAGAGCTGAACCACCCTTGGTTGAAAGCAGAAGAACAGTGCAAGATCAACCAAGTGGCATATTCCTTTCTCAGCAGCACCAAAGGCAGTTGTGTTTCCCATCACTGCTCCCAGTAATTTCAAGTAGCTCTTCCAACATGGATTGTAAGCACTCTCCTCCTTTCTTTTAACAGTACTTGACAGCTGAGGCAAATATAACTGAACTGAGATTTGGCTGCTTCCATGGATTCTGTTTCATGGCTATATTTACAAAAGTGAACTTGCTGGAAGTTGCTAAAAGGATGAAAACCACTATAGCAATGCTTCAATATAACTAAAACAAAGAGGCAAAAGATAGACATCTGCTGCAGCAGATGGGAAAAGGAAAGGACATGACCCATTTGCCATCCTCCTTTTCTAATTGATCCACTCCTGGTTGTTTCTCAAGTTGGAACAAGCCTCCACATTCCCACTAAAGTGTTATAATTGGCTCTCTAAGTCAGCTTCTTAGGGGAAGGCAAGGTCCCTCTTCACCACAATTTATCTTGATTGGTCTTCCTGCTGTGAGCATCCCGAATTCCTATCTCTCCAGCTGTGTCCCTGCTTCTCCCTGGTACTCCTGAAGCTTGCTCTACCTGAACAAGTTCATTGCTCTCAGGGAAGAAGAGGCTCTTTGATCTGACCCAGACTACCAAAGGCTGCACTGCACAAAACGATTCTCTGACTTCTTGCCAGCCATACACTTCCCAACAACTCCTAACAGACACATGGTACAAATACCAGTATTTCTACTACCTTGGGGACTTGACTGAAGACACCAGCATGAACAACCCTCCTTCAGCAAGCCTGACTTATGCCAAATGGTGGGGAAGCCCTCCATCCCCCCTCAGGTGGATATGGCTCTCGTTAACATAGAATCATCTACACCAAATACTGACGGGCAGCATAACTATGCCAGCCTGGAGTTCCACACGGGCTCCAAAACTTGCCTAAAAGCAGTGCCCAGGCCAAGCAGAGCTCTGTGTTGCCATAGCTACACTGCTGTGATTACTCAAGCTGTCTAGTTTAAAGTTAGCAACATGGTCCCCACCAGCTCCAGGCCCACCTGTAACTGCTGCAAAGGCAGGCAGGTTGATTATTCAGAACACACAGGTCTCCCACGAGGAGTAATTTTCACAGGGTCTACAGAAAAGCACAGTTCAGTACCTCCTTTCCTCCCCACCCAGCTGCCAAAGCAGCAGGCATTTCCTTACAAACACCCTGCTGAATTTCTAAAGATGGTGTGCATGTATAAATAGAAGTTGTTTGGCATGATGAGATCGCAGGGTGCAAAACTGCCTCACTTCAATCTGCAACACTGAATAACAGCAGTCTAACTTTAGGTCAGAGATCTGAGTTCAAAACTGCTTCCAAAAGACAGAGGAAATACTCATTCTTGAGTATCTTAGGAACTTACAAAATGATTAGAAATTGTGAGAGATTTTCTGCAAAAGCAGAGCAAGGCAGCTCATTCCCAAGGGTCAGCAGATGTTAGCTGCCTGTCTTCCATTAAGGAAAACTACTTGATAAGACCCAGAGTTATTTTTGTAACCTGTAACATTCATTTAAGGTAATTATCTGGTCCACAGATCTAGGTCTCTTTTACTGTTATTAATTCTACCATTCTTCAAAAATTCTTTTTAAATTCTTAAAGGGGAAAAAAAAGGCACTTCTCTGGAAGTGTTCATGATATTAAAGGTTCTTCCTTATTTTGAAACACTCTGTATTTAAACAGAATCTTGAGGATAAAGATTACTAACACACACTTTACAGAAAATTATGTAGTGGCATAAACAGAATTAATTAGAACCACATGCTCAAAGCATCACTTTCTGCACCATTACAATGCATAAACCAGAGAGATCCAGCCAGTGACTAGTACTGCCCATAAACGCTACTCCCAACACTAAAAATTCCAAAATCTATCAGGAGAACCAAATAAATGGCTAGGACCACCAAAACACTAACATCCCATTTCATTGGTAATTTTATCTTTGATCCAACAGCAGTGCATGAGCCCAAATCCTCCCAGCAAGCTCCATTATGGCAAACCACCATACTCTCTAAAGAATACTACTGGGGGATGCAAATACTTTTAAAAATGAAGTGAGGGGGGAATTCTGTCTGAAAACACAGAGCTGGACCTGCTGATCACTACAAAGCTGAGAACCTCCAAACCTAAACATCTATACAAATGGTACAGGCTGAAAAGTGGGCCCCATGTTGCATGAGCAGAGATGGATGCACCTCTCAGCTGTACTCATGCACAGTTATGTCTCTTCCCTCAGCCATTTTCTGTTTGAAAGTACAATCCCTTATTCATTTTCCCCATACACATTTGCATGACATATTTTGTAATACAGGATGCTGAAACATGGCCAATATTTACACAGTTTTTATTTCTGCCTCTACAGAACAGGAGCTGATAAGCTACTTTTTATTTCAGGTTTTGTTACTTCTAATTTCACACAGTGCAGATAAAACTAATCTATATGTCATGCAAGGAGCTAGGCCAGATAACAAGAAAAAACCATTAGCTATTCCAGTGACAGCATTATGTAAGTATTTGATGATGCATGTTATTGCCTCAGCTGGGCTCCTGCCAGCCTGGTAATATTCCTGTTTCAGGTGACCTGTGTTAAAGGCACCAAAGATTTAGGGATGGATTTGAATGTGCAGCAAACCTACTGCAGTGATTACCCATCTTATGATGTGTATACTCTACCTTGCTAGTCAAGGACACCTCTTCCCCAACAGGTGAGCACGATGCAGCCAAGAAACCAGGCACAGAAAATATAATGCAGCCTCTTATCCAGAATCTCCCAGAGACTGGAGTGAAAGGAGGTACAATCACCATGTTCTCAGCTGAGGTTCACTATGTCACACTCAATATCACAAGGCAGGTCTTAAGATGGCAAGAACCAAGTTACTGCTTTTCACTCACTAAGCCTGGATGTTCCAGCTTTGCCCCAAGAGAATTTTCTAGCTTGTTGTAAGTATCAAAGTGGCATACAATCAAAACCAGTTTGATATCTAAGCAATCCCATTTCTGCCTTTTAAAACCCTTCCTACTTTGACTTCAAGACATTTGCACTTACAAATCTCATTCCTAACACTTTTCAATACTTTTTAAATATTCATGTCTTTTTAGTCACACTATCATCAGCACTCTATGCTTGAATTCCAGCAGCAGTAGCTACACATTTGCCACACTGCATGCTCCAGTCATTTTTCACAAACAGAATTTTTACTGATTTTACAATCTAACAAAGCAGACTTGGCACTCTTTCAATACACACCTCAATCTTTTATTAACAGTGGGCCTCTGGTAGCATCTAAGTTAATTTGGACAGCAACCTCCTCCAGCAGAGTCCATTCCAGACAGGGATGAAGCAGACAAATTGCACTGGACAGCAAACACATGGGAGCAGAAGAGTCGAGACTGACTGCTCAGCCCTGCAAAGCCAGGCTGCCTCTGCCCAGCCCTGCTGTGACACAGAGGCTCAAGCACAGAGGGCAGCAGTGGCTGCAGAGAGCCACAAGGCAGGAGCCACTGCCTCAGCCTGTTCTGCCAGCACTGCCAGCCCACTCTTACCTGTCCTTTCCACCTCTTTCCTCTCCTCACCCCCAGCACAAACCACCGAGTCCTGGTCCTTCTCTGCTGTTTCATCCCAGCACATCAAGAAAAAGCCCCAAATCACAGCACCAGGGGCAGGATTCAGGTACTGCCTCTTCTCCCCAGCCTGGTCTCACAAAGATTTTATTTTTATCTTTTTTTCTTGCCCCTTAGCTTACTCTTTTTCTTCTCCAAAACTCCAAGTGGCTACAACACACCAGTTGCCTGCCATCCCCACTGATGTTTTCCTTTATGGTATGTGCCTATTCCAACTGAGCTGCAAACCACTCAGAGAAGACATTTAATATAAAGTTTTTGTGTACTAATTAGACCATGACTCCACAATTCCAACAAAAAATGCTGCTGCTATTAGATTTCATGTAAGTACATAGATATGACAAATGTATATAAATACTTATTTTAGCTTAAATGGAATGACAATATAAGTAGAGATGTTTTTAAACCTATGGTCTTAATAGCAGCAATTTCAGTTTTCTAGATTACCTCCCTTTTTTGGGTCAGATCAGCCTTTACCTTTTTCTTCACTAAGATGGTCTTAACTTTGAGTTCAAGTGGTAATGATTTGTAAAAAGCACAGAGAAGCCCCTGGAAGTCTTCTTGAAGAATGGCATCTCTGACTTTATCAACAGTCTCCTGATATTCAGGCATTAGCATTTCTTTAATGTTCTAATGCTACAGGCTGCTGGTGGCTGTTTGGCTCTTGGGAAGGTTGGCACTGCTGCTATGATGGAGTTATGCTAAAGGTGGATGCATTTTTTGACAAGTTTTTATTATTTCAAGCACTTCCTATATCAGCTAAAATCAAGCCTAGAGCAGCATTCTAAAGCAAATATTCCTCCACAAAGTAGATTTTTGTAAAAATATCATTTCAACTCTCTGTAATTCCTGTCCTGCCATACATTATATATGGGACTGATAATGCCAGCTGGATCCCTCCATGATGCCTGATGAGGAAAGAGCAAGAGCTGCCAGGGCTGGTTTTGCCTGGCAGACAACTGTGCAAGGGAGCTGAGCTCCGAGCAGGCACCAATTAGCGCGATGGAGACGTTAACCCGCAGAGCGCAACGGAACGGGATGCGCTCGACAGACAATTAGGAACCCTGCTCGGTAATGAGCCCTGATCTTCCACTCAATGCAAGAACTAGGCCAAATCCATCATCAAAATATGCTTGCTATCAACATTAATAGGGAAGAGACCAGCTTAATCTGTCCTTAATAAAACAAAACACTTGACGAACAGCCCACAGTGACAATTCAGAGGCTCACTGCATGGCTCATGTTGGCTGCTCAGGTTCAGTCTTGGCTGACCAGAGATAATCCACTTCCAGGCCAATCAGTCACAATCAAATAAAGGATTCTAAAGAACAAAATGAAGGCAACTGGGACAGCACAAATGTTTTTCCTTCAGCCATACTAAAGAGAAACTTCATAGTCACTCCACCAGTGACACTGGACCTGACACACCCTTGCAATAACAGGAGAAAGCTACAAATCAAGAGATTGTCACTTGAATTGTTTTTTGTAGTTGCATATTTTAATCTAAAGGAGCTTGATGGTCTGGACCACTCAATCTGACCATCTCACCTTCTGCACAGGTGACATCTGGGGAATTGTCTTCAGTACCCTTAAAGTCGTTATAAAGTCATGATTACAAGGGACTCTCCGGTTTAATTAGCATCAACAACAAAAAACCAACCTCTTTATTACTTCCAGGAGAAAAAAACCAAAAAACTGCAGGGCTTAAACACATGAAACAGTAGCCAGAAAAACCAAAATGTATTTTGGAACTTGGCATATTGGAGGAGCTGTCAGCATTTCCCTACTCTGCTTCACAAGGCAACCTGCAGAAAGTCAGCCAAGTAGTATTAACAGAATCTGTTCCAAAACTTTAAATAAATTAACCAGCATGTTACAGACCACTCTTCCAAGGCTGATAGTGCCCAGTGCTGCATACAGCATAACCCTCATCCACATCCAGGTCTTTGGCAGCACAGCCATTAAATGAACACCACTTCACTTTTTGTAAAGCTGAAACGTGCTTTTCTCTGATTCATTCCAGGTAACCCATTCTGAAGCGAGGAAATTTTGATAAAGTCTTTGTTTTACAAGCCTGCATTTTCTTTTCTTACACTTCATAGGTTACTCCCATCCACACCTGTTTCTTCATAAGTGTCTCAAGTACAAATCTTTCATGCATTTTGTACTTCAGTGTGTCATGACTATTACAAATCTTAGCAACAAAGATACAGACTGTTGCATCAAACTGCTCATATTACTTTAAGTGCAATTAATCCAACCATCTTCTTAGCTCTATTCATTTTTGAAATGTTAAAAGGACATATGATATATGCATGAGACACAGTTACACTGTGTAATTTTCATCTCCAAAACTAGAATCACATGCCAGTGTGGCCATAAACTTCATTTTGTGTTCTCTTTGCTGGGTCAGTAAGGGGTTTACTCACTCTAAATCATTACTGCTTCACTGTTTTCATCACATTCAGGAAGAAATGCTAGCTGGACTAACACCAATGACCAGCAGGTATGCCCAAAAGCATTCTTAAGATAGTTTTACTAACTATGGTTACATTAAAGCCAAGAATGAAAAGACATTTCATGGCAGCAGCAGTAACTGAATGATGAACTCCAGTGCCAACACGCACTGAGAGAAACAGCATCCCCAGTGAAATAAGAGTGAGAAGTCAGGGATGGTATTTCTACTGGCAGCAATCCTGTTTATAGCATCCCAAATTAGGATATTGGGGAGTTACATTTTGAATAAAAATAAACAAAATCATTAGAGTTAAAAGCACAAAAAGGAATATTGCTAATTGAGAGGAGCTTCAAATGAACCTTGGATTCTACATTTTACCTGAAACTACTAGATAAAATTGTTCTTTTGAATTCGTAAAATCCTTCACATCTCCTGCATCACTCACTCTTTAGTTCTACAATATTAATGAAAAAGCATTAGATGCACTACATGCTCTAGAAAAAAATGATCTGGCCCTTCTTAAATACCATCAGAATTAAATTATCAATTGAAATCAGTAGCCATAAGTGAGAATCATTACCTGGCATCAGCCACTCGGTAGCCTGTGATATACAGTGGTAAATTTACTATGACCCTAAATTGAAATATGCCAAAGAAAAGCTTCACAAAAATGGCAATATTTCTTGTCTTCCAGTACTTCCACCTGTGTTAAAGCCCACACAACAACATGGAACTGCAAAATCCCCTTTTCTGAAGCAAACAACTCCCAGCATTTCTCTTAAAAAGAAACAGATGCTAATTTCAGATTTACAAGTGCTAATAAAATGTCAACATGTCAGGCTATTAAAAAGCCTGTTTTTCCCTTTGACCTACATGTGTATGTCTCTACATACACAAATGTGTGTCACTGTTTGTCTGGGTTTTTTTTAAACTAGAGTTTATGCAAAAAGAATGTTAACATGAACTCACCAGTTACTCATGATGAGTTTTCACCTGCACCAACTTCAAAAAAATCTTTCCTATCAGCTAACCTGTGCACAGAAACACAGCTGAAGGCTTTTACACTGCAATCCCAACTCACTGCAAAGTGACAGGGTGGGGGCAAATCACTAAATGAAAATTAACTCTGTGTCATTGAAAAGGCAAAGAATGAAAAACATTCTGCTTCATATGAAGTTTCATTAGAAACAATACTTCTTTTCCAACTGTACAGGCATACAGATACATAGATATGTCTCTATATATATATAGTCATAAATCTCACACACACCCCTGTTATTTTCTTCTTTCCATTTAAAGAAATTTTCTTCTCCTGTATAGATCTGGAGATCTATTACATAGTCATTCAAAAAGGGAGCAAGCATTTCCAACAAGTTCTTTAAAACTGAAAAGTTGAGTTGTAATCATGGAGGAATAAGATGTGAGGGAAAGATGCAACTGTGACTCTGGGGAGGTATTTTTTTAAAAGAAAAAAATAAAAATTGTCTTTATTCTGTACAGCTGTGCTTAAAAAAGCAAACAGAAATAATGTTTTTCTTCAGCTTCCTCCTCACTAAAACATGCAAAAGATGTTTAAGCATGGTATGAAAACTCCACTTCAGAAGAAGCTAAGCACACTTAATAGGATTAGCTCTTGCCATTACAAAAAGGAATACCCTACACACTACATTTTCTATGTAAGTAAGGCAGATATAGATATATGATGTATATGAGTAAGTTATAAAGTCAGCATGTAAACATGAGCACAGATAAAGCAAGCATATCTATGTGTGTGAGCTGTGCTCATATCACCTCCCTGAAAGAAGCACGCACTTAAAGGTCACTACTCAAACATTAACAGCAACTGAAAAAAAGCTCTGCACTTGCAGCACCACTTCAAGGAACTGCAGAGTAAAGGAATCCTGTTCTCTCCCACATCCTCAGTTTGCCACAAACAGTTGCTGAGACAGGGAGAGCAGCTCCACTTGTTCCAAAGTGTAACCCACTTGCCAGACATGAGGCAAGCCAGGAACTCTCTACTAATCATTTTGGCTGAGTGTTTCGAACAGGAATCAGCTTACACGAGCTCACCGGTGCTCAAAGAGCTGGAATCACTCCCCAGCTGCCTCTGAAACAGGTGACTCTCAAGATGAAAGAGGCTTCCATCCAAGTGATGCCAAGCCATTCCTGGCACACTGCACACATACAAGAGAGTCACCACTACTGTCATGTAGGTATTAAGTTCACATCGATCAAACACTTGCCATATGTCTGGCTGAAGCACAGCACGCTTCACCAGAGCGTCTTCTCAGCTCCCCACAGCTCCACAGCCTGCACACCTGACAGCCTCCACTGAGCAGCTCAGTTCCCAAGGTCATCACTCTGAACTCCCCTGGAACAGGGCAGGACATGAACAGCCCAAACACCACGTTACAGTGGCCCTAAGAACCCCTTCTGTCTAACAACAGAGTCACGGGTCTTAAAAAGCATTTTGCAAAGTCTTGATTATCCTCCTATCACAATTTTCTACATATTCCTCAAGTCCTTGCATTCTCCACTTTACTCCAAGAACAGCCCTCCAAGATCAGAAAAAAATCCACTTTTCATAATGAACACACTGCTCTTGAAAAAAGATTCATTCTGGTCAGGTTGCAGCTGTTCCTTTTTTCTTCTTTGTTTGGGTTCTGTTTTACATTGAGAAACAGTATATAGGCATGTAAACATCACGTTCTTTGAACTCATTTCTTGCTGGAAAAGTTCAGGTAGCTAACAAAATCCCTTATCTAAGGACAACTCCACTTTCTCCTCATAAGACAAATGCTGTCTAGTATGCACGTTTGCCAGTAATTTCTAATCATACAATAATTTCATTTAATAAGGTCTACTCAATTTTACCAATAAGGAATACACAATGTTTGATATTTCTCATACCCAAGACCTTGTACCTTACCAGCAGGCAAACTCTAGTTTCTTTTACCTAACTTCCATCAGGACCCCATTTAACCATAGCGAAGTTCTACTGGAAACTGAAAAAAGCATCAATTTCTGTGCCACTTAAAAGCTCAATATGGTTGCAAATTAAAAACTTGGAAACCACCATGAAGAAAGATTGCAGAGACAAGCAGTCCTCTTATGGATCACACACCTCAGTAGGACTAGAATAGTGCCTCTGAATGGGACAGGTGAGAAGCAGCAATGCTGTGGAAGGAGCACAGCTGCCCTATGTAGTTGACAGGAGAGATGAGGAAGTTGGAGACACACAGTTATCTGGCTGATTCTAATTTTACTTAGGAAATTCTTGCACCCAAGTCTCTTTTACTTTGATACAGACTAATGTGAGAATTACATCGGCCTTTATATTTATCACCATATGTATAATGATTTTATCAATCTCAGCCTAAAATTTCATAGCACAAAAAAAATTAGGTAACATCTTTGAAATGAAGAGATAAAACGAGGGGTTTCTTCTGCCCCTCTTCAAAATGTCATTAAATCTACCACAGCCCCTTAGACATCAAAAATCCCAAATTAGTTTATACTTCAAGTATCATCCATCCTCTAGAAAAGCCTTCTACAGGCAAGAACCAGCTAGATAAAATCTATACCTCAAAAAAAAAAAGTCTTAAGAATTAAAGAACAAAAAACTGAGTCTCTTAAAAGTACATTTTCTTGTAGCTAGACAGAACAAATTCAGGTTTAAAATACTGGCCCAGAACCTTCCAGTGTGTTCTACAGAGGTGTTGATTTTTACTCGCTGAGGTTTTCATTAGCAGTACTCGTCATCCCACAAACATTAGGACAGGCACACACAGAGTTTTGGTGGAGTTGGTGATTCACCACCACATACATACTTTCCACCTAAGAAGTGTTTGTTGGTGGGGCCCTTGTGACTCACCTCCACTGCACTTTCTTCCCCATCATCGCGGTCCCTTGGAGGGGTGTTGGTGATTTATTAACCGCCAGCCCGTCGTCTGAACTCGAGCACTTTGCCAGATGACTACACAGTGACTTCTGCTTCCTGAGGGAATTCAGAGTGTTCTTCCACACCAGTCTCTATTAGTGCATAGTACTCACCACTGTATGGATGTGAGCTCTCAAAACAGAGCTGTGCCACCACTATTCTCATTTTGCTTCGTCCTACTATTTCACTGTAACACTGTGGTGAGGTAACTCCAGAATACAAACAAAATTAACACTTCAGAAAACTAACAGCACTTCCAGAGAGCCCATCTGACAGGCTGAATCCCAGCATCAGAAACAGAATGTCTTAGCTACAACATTGCAAAGTTAATGATGCTAACCAAAAGTCCAGTAGCACACACTTCGTGCTCACCAACTACAGACTTATCCCTAATAGAGTATTCTCAGCTGGCTACTAGAGAATAACTCTATTATTTAAAAACCAGAAAGCAATCTTGAGGCAAAAATCAGGAATTTAAAAACAAATAAACAAACAAAACCACAAAAACAAAAGCAACCCACCAACCCAAGAAAAGAACCAAAAAACCCCAAACACAAACCCCACAGAGTGCAAACTCCTAAAATAATCTGTCTGGAAGAAAACCTGAAATAACTATGAAGAGACCAAAGTACTGAGCACACACACACACAGAGAAAAGACTTGAAAACATGCAAATCCAGAAGTGCAGCTCATCCATATTTCCTCTAACAAGAATGATACAGTTTGTAACTAACATTGATGCTGTTATGGGGGGTGTTCCTCACTACCACACTCTCCACCCCCAAGATCCAAGTCTTGTGATTGTTCATATCTTAGCTAGTCAGTGGAAGATATAAAAGGCACTGAAAGTTCCAGAAAGGAAAAGAAAAATAGGCCTGCAGTCACAGTTAGCAGTATGTACAGGGAAGATTTCTCAGATGACTTTTAGGACTCTAAATTATTATTAGAGATTACATTTCCCATTGGTATCCTGCCACAAGCTTTCCATTTGCCCTGTATTTCCAAATGGCCTTCACACAGAACAAATAATTTCAAGGATAGGTATTAGCTATTTAAGTACTTCCAAAATATATTTTTTAACTTACATTTTATGTCATATTATCTATGTCATCCTGTTTCTTTTTTTCTCAGCTGTAGAAATGAGACTATAGACCAAATCTCTAGTACCCTGTTCTACGTTCTGCTCTACTTGAGGTTACAGCCATCAGTGCTCTCCCTGTTCCTTACTCATTTATGCCACGACAAGAAATTTAAACAGGTAGCACATTCTGTGCTGCTGTCAGTGGTGAAGAGTTACAGCCCAGGCATGGACTTAATAAAAATAGAAAAGAAAATAGTTATGTCATATTACTTTGGTTGTAATATGTGCTGTAGTGAGAAATTGATGCTATTTAAACTTAAGAACACTGTTTCTTTTCCATCATCTGCCAATCATTCACAGTTCAGATTAGCAATTACTTCTACACACACATATAAAAAGATCCCTACTGCTCTGAAATGCTAAAACTCTCTTAAAAACTTTTTTTTCCAAAAAGTAGGCCACCCTACAAAAGCAGATAGAAATTCATGCTGTGTGCAGAAACTCCCATATCTCTTATTTCCATGACATTTGGAAAGATAATTTATTTATAAGTAAACCACATCTTTCTCATTACTGTTAATTTATTTCCTCATTATGGTTGCACCTATATAGTCAAAATTACTGATCAACAAATTAAAGAGGGGCACAGGAATAGCAATGTGATTATGCAGTATGCTGCACATTGCATTATCCCTTTGAAACAGGAGAATGCACAGGGACACAGGAAAGGAGCACTTTCATGGCTGTCCAAATCACCACAAGCAACCCTGACACCTTGGAGAGTCCATGTGGCAGTGGCTGCAGACAGTGGAAGAGTCATCAGCAGTATGACCACAGTTAAAGAAATCAAAACCCACACCTCACACACCCCTCTAGCTATAATAGGTTGCAACTAGAAAAACATGCAAAAAGAAAAATATTCCATAGGAAACTGAGCAAGAGGTTGCAACAGCCCAGTGTCTCCAAAAAAACAAATCACAGCCAGCACTTCTGTGCATACCCTCTGACTCAAGCTGGGATGTAACGGACAAGGATGAATAAAACAAGCATCCACCTCAAGTGTAATAAGGAAGGAGGCTATAAATTCTCAGCCAATTACTCAAACCTCTCCAGGATGTGAGCCCATAGCTTCCCCCCAGCTCCTGCCAGAACGGATGTGGTTTTCCAGCTGGGCAGATAGGAAACCCTCAATGCTGTCAGTCCATCATAAACATACATTTTGTTTACATTCAGATTCAAGCAATAGGACCAAAGAGGCTGCATTCATACAGGAAATACTTGTGACAGTTGGGTCCAGATGGAGGTGGAGGCAGCATGGCTTCACCCCCGAGCCTGTGGAGATGCCTCCTTCCACCCCTCTGCCAGCAGCGGGCACAGGAACCATCCCCAGCCAGAGAAAGTACTCACACCCACAGCAAACTGACAGCTCACCTCAATCCTGACTGCCACTGCAGGTGCTGCAGGTTATCCTTTCCAAAATGCAACCACTGCCCCAGCAAACCCCTCCACATGGAGAGCCCTGTGCAACGTGATGGAATGCAAAACAACAACAGAAAAACTGGAACATCCTCACAACACTGCAAGTCTCTCCCCAGCTGGCAACTAGGAAAGCTGTGCTTCATCTGCATATATTCTAGTGCCAGATACATAGAGAAAACAAAGAAAAAGAAAACCTCAGCCTGTAATATCTGTATATTTAACAAAAAAAAAATAAAACACAACCAACTTACAGCAGATAAGTATATATTGTAGCAGATGAATATCCCACAAAGCAACAAGTCCAAGATGACACAGCACCTTCTTTCCCTGCTACCCAGTTACTCAACTACCACACTCATGCATGAAACCTGATAAATTTTAACCATCATTTTAAAACTTCTGATTATTGCTTCTGCAATTTTTATGAATTAGACTCTAGAAGCAAAAATGAGACACAAATAAGGATAAATTTGTAAAAACAAACTAGCACTATTTTCATGTGTTAATAATCAAATGCACACAGTCTTAATAGTGGTTTATTGTATATAAATTAAAGGTCTACACAATTTTGACTTTTACTGGAATACGTAGTATCAAAACCATGAACAATTAATTCTAAAGCATAAAATGCATTCATATACTCTGTAAATAACTCTTACACTGAATAAAACAACCAATGTATTTAAACTGGCTTTATTCCATTTCCATCTAGTTATTTCAAATTTTGTACCTAGAGAAACTCTTGGGTCAGAATTCCTCAGCCTGAATTACACAAGATCCTCCATGAAGCATATCAGCATTTATCATTCAGTGCATGCATTATCAGGCTATACAGACACTACAAAAAGCAGCCCTGTATCACCCAATAACTTTGTTTTCATCACTTTACCCAGTGTATCTTTTGTTATGACAGCTGCAAAAACACCCCATTACTCAGCCCTCTCCTCCCTGCTCAGCATTACAGCCCTGTTTGCCTTTTGCCCACATCCATTCACACATCCCCTGCTACACTGGCAAAATCTGAAGATCCATATTAGCTGTGGTAGTAGTATTTCCTTTTTTGTTCCCTCACAATCAGGTTCACAGCACTTGGCTCTTCAATAATGCCAGACTCTGCATCCTCAGTATTGCTTGTTTCAGCTACTGCACTTTCCTCTGAGCTGCCTTTCCCCATCAAGTCTGGCCCATGTCACTAAAAGCTCCTCCTCTTACCCAAGCAGAACCCGAGGCTGACCACACTCCCACGTATTGTCTCCATACAGCTCTCTTCCCCTGCATTTGCCTCTGGCTGCTGGGAGTTCAACTCATTAAGAGCCACCAAAAAAGTGGCAAAAGCATCCAGTGTCTCCTCTCATGACAAAGTAGAGCCAACAGTGCCATCTTTTCCAAGTCTGGGATTCTGCCACAGGAGTAATTACCTCATAAAGGTAGAAAGATAAAATGGGAAGGATTTTAGAGTAGAAAAACAGAGTAACTAAAAGAGAACAGGGTGAGATGAACCTCTGCATAGACACCAATTACTCCCTCCCCTCAGGCAGAGGCTCAGCAAGTGACCTTGTAGTAGCACAGCTGGGAAAAGCAACTTTCAGAAGTGTTTCACCACGATGTAGGCAGTTGCATTTATTTCCTCACAACTGCACAAGCTAAATGGGGAATTTCAGAGCCACATTTTAAAATAACTCAAAACGTTTCAGCATATTCATTAGACAGCTGTGTAAATTCTGTCTCCTGCCATTCTTCTGATCACTCCAACAGGAAATGCCACTCTGTAAGCTGGCACTTCTGCAAAGCAAATGTGATATTGTATCGACAGCAGACTAGTCAGTGCAAACCTCTGACTCAGTGCTTTCTGGCAGTTTCAACAGCTGCCTCAGGAATAGGGCAGTGAGGAGCCAAACCAAAGGTAAAAATCATTAAATTCCCTTCCCTGCAATTAAGAATATCTACCTCCAACAAAACCAGGGCTTCATCCTAAGAGTTTTCAAAGATGGTCTGATGATTCGGTGCCTAGAATATAAAGATCTTCACACAGATGCAGGTATATACAACAGCATTACAAGTGCAAGAACAGATGAAGAATTCTCTTCCAAAACACAAACATCTACACCCAATGCTTTTGCCTGCAAGAATTTCATGAACCTCAAGAATAACTATGTCTACTTGAAGATTTGTATAAAGTTTTATGGTTTACATTCTTCTTTCTTATTTATACATACTTCCTAAGGCATCTTCCAGTGCTGGATAGATTTCCAAGTACAGCAAATTTACTACATGCTAACAGAGGCAGCTTTAGGACTTGAAAAATATAGCCAACAAAATCTGTAAAGCAGAGTTGGAAGGTTTTCACTTTCTTCTAAATAAACCATACTGAAGAAGCAAAACTTGGTAGACAAGTTAAATATTCATATAGAATTTAGACATTTAGAAGACTTGCATTCAGAGAGAGACTTGTGAAGCCTTCAGGCTGCAAGTGTTTCACAATGGAATTGGCATGAACTTAAAATACAGTCTAAGTAACTGTACCAAAATGGCAAATCACAAAGAAGCCAGCCAGCCTTGCACGTGTCCTCTTGCTGTTCACCAACTGCACTTCACCCCTTGTTGTTAATTATATGAATACAGAAGGTGCACATGGTTCAGAGCCAAGGAAAACCCCTCTATGTTTCTGCAGTAAACTCCTAAGTCTGAGTTTCCAACCTCATGAAAAGGAAAGTAACAGAAATAACGTTACAATTAATTTATTAGACATGATCTGTCAAAGTGTTACCTTCCTACATAAAGCTGGCAAAAAGCCCAATTAAGATGCCATTAAAAATACAGAAATGAATACTGAACAATGTCAACAAGAGAGCAGACTCCACAGACCTTGGTCTCTTGAAAGCCAGAAAGAAGCTACCCTCCACAGACAAGTTTACCAGAGTGCAATGACAACATTCAGTCTATTCTGTAGAACATTGTCAGAAACTTTAAAGTAAAAACTCTAAGGAAGTTAGAAAAACAGTTAAATTAAAAGCTCAGATGAGACCAAATAAACATAATGGCAACAATATTGTCAGAATTGTTTGGATTCCATTTCAAAACCAGAAAGAATTCAAAAAGTGATCATCCAATATAGGCCCAAAGAGATTAAATTTCTTGGCTAGGTCTTCCAAGCAATAAATCACATAACCCAGGAGTTTGTGTATTACAGCTGCACCTACATTCTGAGAAGTCTTCAGCACTGAGGCTGCACTTTCCCAGGTACAGGTCCACCCTGTTTCCCTTTGTCCCTGCTGGACCATGGCAGTAGAGGACAGCACAGTTCCTCCAGCCAGTGCCAGTGCTCACACAGGCAGCATCAAGGGGACAATCCCTGAGCCACAGGCAGCTGCAGCAGAACCCCCTGCCCAATGCACTGCATTCCCAGAGGGGGTGAAAAACAACAAACACCCAACCTCTGCCTTTAGGCTTTGTACTGCTAGCATACTCCTGCAGGAGTGGAAGCTCTCTGCAATAATGAACACTGCTCACCAGTAGACTGTGGGCAAAACATGCTTACAGTCTTGGATCTGATCCATATTTGAGGTAGTTGTGTTTTAAACAAATTAAAGACCAGTCCAGGCACTCAGATTTCCTATTTTCTTAATATAACTGGGTGTGGTCTTTGGGCTTCACTCTAATTAAGTCAGAAGAGACATGCAGACGTCTCAAGTTCCCAATTTGATTATTTTCAGCTACTTAGTACTACTACCTCTTCCAAGACTGCATTTTCTCCTCACTTACTTGAGCAGCTTCAGCCTCCCACTGCACTATCATCCTCACCTCAGCCTGACTGAAGGCAGAAAAGGCCTCTTGAAGGTTCTGAGCAGAGACAGCTGAAGTTACACTGAGTGCCACAACTCAGCTCCTGCCTCAAATGGGGTATGCTTTTCACATGTCTCAACAAATAAGACAATAATTAGATATAAATTTAGTAGCTGCTAGTATCTCACACATTAATAAAGAATGAAATATGACATTTTACAATCCTACTAAATCCAAATATCTGGCTAAAAGCTGTAACTACTCATCCACAGTGGCACACTGTGCTGTGAAGGGTCTCAACAGAAGCACCCATTTTCATGCTCTCCAAGGCATGCAAAGACTGCATTACATGGGGCTACAGATGTCAGAGGTGTCAATATTTTATCTTTTGTCTCCAAAGAGCAGCAGAAATTTCACACCAGAAATATTATAATGATAAATGGGATAAGACTGATATTAGCCAGCTGTTTTGGGTACACAGGCATGCTGAACAGATCACTTTCTGGAGGCTCAGGACACTTGCAGATCCACAGCTAAAACTTAGTTTCCACGCTCGGAGCCTTATTCAGAGCCAGGAGTGCTTGTGCCATCTGGGAATCTGGGATTCACTCAGGAACACCCTCAAGACCATCAAGGTGTAAATCTCATCCCTCTACAGCTTCAGTGTCTGACTCCATGCTGTGACCCAAGGATTTCCATCCACTAAGTCCACAAGGCAGGTTCCATAACTGCCACTCCTTTTTACTTCTTTTCCACAGCACCATAATTTTGCTTCTTAAATGTCTCATCTACCTGTCACTTCCTAGACCACAGGTTTTAAAGACTTCAAGCCTGTGCCCAAGTAAGGGTCACTTCTTAATTTTCATTCACTCTGTGCTTATTTTGTGAAACTGATACAGGTGGTAGATCACAGAAATAGATGAAAATCTCACATGGAAAAGTCTTTAAGTCATGTAGCTCTCCAATCCAGCAGTTGCCAGAAAATGTGATATTTTAATCAAAAGGCAGACCAGACTTCTCAATTACCTTACTTCAGAGTAAAAGCAAGTAAGGCATTGACCCTTATGATTAGCAGGAAAGAAGATACTGTGATGCTTCTATCACAGTGTGGGATCACAGCTGGGCCAAGCTCACCTGCTTCTATTAGAACTCCAACCACCTGGTAAAGCTGAGAGCTGCAGTAGGACCATCAGCACACAGGCATCATACAGGTTTCTCTTCTTTCTGTGATGTCCTGGATTCTTACCTTCTTTCATAAAGCTTTAATAAACCCAAGAAATTCTGTTCATGCTTTTAGCTTGGAATTTACATAGGTCATTTGTATTTAGGAAGCCCTTCCACCAAACTCTAAAAAAAATATCCTCCTTGTACTGCTGCCCTTTCAAGAGTTGTGTCATTTAAAAAGCTGTGTTTCCAAAGACATACAACAATTACATGATTTCAGCTTCCATTTTTACAGAGTAAACTTCTGGTTCCTGTTGTGGACTTGAATTATGCTCATTTTACTACAAATATCTGTTTCCTTTAGTGTCCAAGGCCTGTCAAAACTGAATTTTCACAACAGTCCACTAGCCTTCAAATGCTCTAAAGAAATATAAGTGGCAATCTATTTAAGGAACTGTTTTTCTAAAACCAGAGAGAAATATTTTGACTTTGGATAGAAGGCAAAATTGCCATTCAAGTCAGCAAAATAAGTGCTTGGATGACAAACCAAAACCAATAGTGACATGCCACAATCTTTTCCTATTTACACTGGATAAAAAGAGGGTACTGGACACTGACCAGGCAAATTTAAAAAGAGTTCTTTTTTCTAGCAACTTCCAATTCCAACTTTTAACTTCTATCCAAGTCTCCCTTTTTACTGCAGTTAATCATCCTGAACAATGTGGTACCTGCTGAGTTTTTTTCCCTCCTCTCTGCTCTTCATCTTTTAAGACAAACTCCTTGAACAAAAACATTTGTTTCAAGCCATGAAGGTTCATAGCTCCTACTCTTCACTCCTCTTCCACTGAAGTTTCAATCTCTTCCTTGTGCAGGCAGCAAAAACAAAAGCCGCTGAATTTCTCTGTATACACCAATTTATCCTTCCATAAATCAGGCCTGTGACTGACATTTTTTCTGATATTGTTGGGTTTACTGAAGCCTGAAGAAGATTTTCAGGCCATTCCTTGTGCCCATTCAGGACTGTACTTTCACTTTCCAATGCTAGAGCATTCTCCAGCCTTGCACACAACTGCTGCATCCCTGCACTTTGTGGTTTGTGGGATATGCACACCTTTGCCTGGGTGACTTTCACAAGCTGATGCTAAAGCACAACCCCTGGGGTCTCATTTTTTTGCAGCAGGGTTTGTCACTCCCTCTCCTCCTGAACAGAGTTGCACAACACACATACCCCGAAGAGAACACAAGAGTAAAGAAGAAACGTGATCTTCCTTGAGTAATACAAAGGAGGCCTTCCCTGAAGTTGAAAGGGCAGAGTTTATGGGATTCAAAAAGAAGAGGAACAGAAGTGGGTGGAGAAGTGAATAATGTTCTGTAGGCTCTTATGTAGTCTGACATTTTTCATCCTCATACTCTCCAAAACTCAACTTGCCAATGAAACGCAGAATTTGCTTGTTTTCTAGGTTCACTCAGAGCTCTCAGTAGTTACATGTATGCATTTTTGCTTGAGATAAGTTTAAATTCTCAGCTTTTTGCCAAATTTCATTGTGGGTAAACACCTTTAAGTACCTAAAGCCAAATTTGTGTTAAGTATAACATTTCTTGTTCCTCTTTCTTTCCTGGAGTTCTGCCATGTGCTCATACACAACTGCTATGCTCCACTTAACTAATGACTGATGGTTTTCACACCCATACACATATTTTCTGAGATGCACTGTGCCCAGCTCTAACTTCCTATTACTATGTAACATACTGAAATTTTAGCAACTGCTGTTGCACTACATGTGGCTGTTTCAGATCTATATTTTACAGTGATGCTAGAACAACTAATTAAGTGTGTTCTGTCCAACATTGCTCAGCAGGGACTCACTAAAACTTTTGAAAAACAAACAAAAAAACCAACAGAAAAAAAAAAGAGAGTTGAAGTACAGCTATTCAAAATTTGAGACATCTATCCTAAATTTGTGGGCCACATTTTATTGTTTCTAAAAGATCATTCTTTAAAGGAAAACAGATAATACCAGGAAGTTATCAGAGTTCAACATACCATTAAAAAAATAAATTCCAGCATCGTACAATCTTCCATTACCCCATAGGATCTGCATGTAGCTAAAAACAAATCAGTATTTCTATTTTGTAGAAATAAAGGTACCAGAGAATGCAAGCCCTGTAAGGCATAAAAGTACTTTTGGCTGTGAACTGTTTGGGGACTGTCTTCTTCCTTCATTAATTCTTAATCTCCATGGAAAACTTCTGTTAGTCCAAGATTTTGTGTAAAACGCAGAGAAAATTTCACCTCTGTTAAAAGGCTGCTCAGGGGATCACAAAGCCCTGGCAGCCCCAGGTTCCCAAAGCCATTAAGCTCCCTGGAGAGCTGTGGGGAGGCTGGCAGCACTCGAGCTCTGAGCCGCGAACGCCCCGGAACGCTGAGGCCTCGGCGCTGACAACCAACGGCCTCGACCGCGCTGCTGCGGAGCTCCAGCTCGGCACAGCATCTGCTACGTCTACGCTGAATTCTTGGACTGCATTCCAAACCCCTGGGTTTTGTTCTCAGGCCTTGGCACCGGTCCATTTGTATCTCTGGCAGTAATAAATTATGCAGTTAAGAATTTCGTGCTGCTTTAAGAACCTCAGCTGACAGCGCCTCCGACATGAACCCAGAGTTCTCAGAACATCATGGAACAAGTGCCTCAGTCCTGATCAGATAAAATTACTTAAGTACAAGCTCAGATTTGATTTGACTGAGAACACTTGCTAGATGCATTTGAAAAAAAATAATGTGAGAACCCTTGTAAATTTACTGAATGTTATTTCTTTTCAGGAATGAGAAAATACCCTATTAATTCCTTCACTTCCAATTCCCAGGGAAGACCTACAGCCCAATATCGAGAGCCTCCACAGGACTCCTCTACCAAAACCTACAGAGAGCTGAAGTTCCATCTGGGGACTGTTGGGGAAATTGTTGTAATATTAAGACTTATTTTAAGTCTGCCTTACAATAAAACTTGATACCAGAGTGTCAGGAAGGTTCCCTGCTGAGTAATAATTAAAGGAATAAAAAAATTACAAGCCCTCCAATTCCTCAGACAAAGAGGCAGGAAGGCAGCCAAGGAAGATGAACCCAAGACCAGAGGGATATCCATAGCCACCATCCTACAGTCCTATGGGACACCTCACTTCTTTCCATATGATGCACACATTACCTGGAATTTATCATTTACCCCCAGCACCCTGGCACCATCAGAACACAAGAGGGGCTGGTACACAAACATTAAGTTGGACACCATGATGAATTAGTTTGAGAATGCACCAGCCCTTCATGACATGAATTAAATTACAGAGACAATACACTAAAAGAAGGTGTTTATACAAAGTCATGGAATGGGCTGCTCTTTCCCAAAGGAACAGAGCACTGGGTGAAGAGAGGAAAAAAGTGTGGGTAAACAAATTGATGTTTGGCTGCTCAAATATAAGAATTTTAAGTCTATAATGATAAAAACATTACATTGGAGAATTACTCCAAGAAGCATTTAGCCACTAAAACAGAAAAAACAAAACTGCTATGACATCCTGAACTAAAGCAATAGAGCAAAGCTTTTTATATGGCATCTCTTAATGCCATGTATCACAGTACTGTAATTTAGATTAAGAATAAAAACAAATGAATAAAACATACTAAGTTTGCACTAAAAGTCCTCTGAAAGGTTTTGGCTGTACTATTGTATAAATGCCACAAAGAAAGATCCCAGCTATGAGAACACCAGGATTTGTGGATTCATATCTAAAAAATTATGGAAAAATAAAAACCTCTTCAGGTATTCCTACCAAAAGTTAAGTTTTTAAGTGGCACTGCCTAAAGGAATAGGGTCAATCTTGATTTCTTACTAGGAAAGTATAAAGTAGAAAACCTCTGGTTTAGACATTACCCAGTCAGTGAGCTGTATTTTAAGTATGTGTACCATAAATGTTAACTACTGAAGTTCTATAGTAAAAAAACTTCTTCCAAACAGGTTAAAAGAGCTGCATTGTTACTGCACCCAGGTAATCAGAAAGCCATCTGGGTAAATTGAACAGCATTAGGGAGTAATTCCTCACTGAGGCTGAACACAGGCAGCTCCAGCTGAAGCCAGACCTCAGACATCTCGCCACTCACAGAAGCCCAGCACATCAGAGCTCCCTTAAGCCACAGGGCACTGGTTATTTCTGCCACACTGATCAACCACTTCCCACCTAGAAACCTCCTTCCTGGACTAAGTCTAATCCTGGTCTCATCCTGGTCTCCTTGGGGCTCAGCTGAGGAAGTGCTCATCAGGCTTATAAGGAGGGCAATAGAGGAAGAAAGTGAGAAAATTTTCTTGTGGAGAAAAAAAAAAACCTGAAGGCACATATCTTCAAAATAAGATTGCTAATTTATATTGTAGTTTAATGTTTTACAACTCCATTGACCAGCACTGTAGAGGAGCAGGAACATCAAACATTAGCCTGCTGCATTGCAAATAACTATTTCAGACCTCCTTCTGCAAAGTAGAATAGCCTGAGATATCCCAGTCTATTTCTCATGTAAACATACAGAAATCTGTATCAAACCTTCTCTACCTTCTGCTAATCGGTTTTGCCAAAATCCAGCCACTAACCAGGAGCTACAAAGTACAGTCAATATAGCAAAAGGCATCTGAATCATACTGCTCACTTCAGAAGGAAAAAAACCACAAACATGGAGTCAGAGTCTCTCTGTAATTTATGGCCATGCATACCCCAGTCTGTACTGAGAGGATTGATTTCAGACGAGATAAAAGAAAACAGCATTAAAATGCTAAGTCCAAAACTCCTGCACTGAAGAGTTAAGGGAACTCCAGAGCACAACAGGCATGCTGATAAAAAAGAACAGCATAGCAATGGCCTAGAAAGGCATGAATGCACCAGGCACTTAAAAAATATTATATAATTGTCAACATTTTCTTTTCACTGTCTTCTTGCAGACCAGTTGTGATCTGTATTGCTCTCATCTTGCCACTTCTTTCTTTCATTCCAGTGCTCAAAAGCTGTGCTAAATTTCCCAAGGGCTCATCACTCAGTAAGCAAGCCTGTTCCAATGTGCTCGTGTGTCTGCTGTAAGAGCTGCTTCCACAAATAAACCATGCAGAATTCTTCACAAATCCACAGTGAGGTGAAAACAGAAGAATTATTGAAACCAATGAAACACATTAAACATCTGACCACAGTTTCTACAGTAATTCAGCAGCTATATCACTTGTCATGCAATCAATTGATTTAGGGGGTTTGCAGAATTTATCCTATTTCTATAAATGAGAAACATATTGAATCACCTATTCTTGTATGCTTTCCACAATATATTACAGGGATTAAAATTAACATAATACACTCTAATGGAAGAGTACATTGGAAAAAGAGCTAAACACTTTGATGTAATTTTTCATAACAGGTCATAACATAAAATTGATATTTTAGACAAATATTTATATAGCAATACCCTTGGAATGGAAACATTCAGACACTACAGCTCAGCAGAGAGCAGAATTGATGTATTGCATAGAACTATAAGATCAACACATTAACTTCTAAAATGGAAACAACTCCTAAAAACTATAAACACCTGACAAAATAAGATTCCTGAAAAAGCAGAATGAATCAAGTTATTAACTGCCTTTGGTTTTGACATTACAAAATGAAATAAAAAATAGAACTAAAAAGTAAAATATTACCTGACCAAAAAAAAGAAAATAGTTTCTACATCATCTTTGCGCTTCCCCTAGTTAATGAAACTGTACCAGTGTTTTAAAAGTAGTTCAATATGGGAGAAAGTGTATTTTCCTGAAAATTATTTATCAAAAATGGAATTCAATTCTCTCTGCTATAAAAAGACAACCAACATTTATGTTAATCTTAAAAACCACCTAAAATCTTCCACTTCAGAGCTGCAAATTCAAGTGGGACAAACAAGATATGCTCCTTCCAAACCCTCATGTGAATTGTTCTCACTGAGGTTTGCTGGGATTTTTAAACTGAAAAAAAAAAAAAGTGAAACTTAAGCAGCACGAAATAAAAGAACAGAGGATGCTTAACAAAATTATAGACAAGGATAGAATTTGACTTAAAGGTGGATAATGAGATGGATTTTTTTCTTTTTAAGCTGGATAAAGATCTAGCTACTAAGCTCCTAAGTTCCCAAAAAGCTCTGTGGCCTACTTTGCTTGTTTCAAAGTGACACCAAAAGGTCTGGGCACCTGCCCTGATGAAAGAGATCCCCCCAGAAGCCTTCCCTCAGTGCCCCACGACACAGGCAAGGACAGAACCCAAGTGCAATGGTGCCACAACAAATGGCAACGTGCCCTGAGGAGCCCTGCCAAACCCAAACCCTGAGCTGTGAACAGACACCCTCCCTCCAGCTCTTCATTGCCATTCCTTTCCTAATCTAATTCACTTCTTCCCAGCATTTATACTGTTTACCTCTTCATGCCTCCCAAAACAGGTAATACAATTCAATTTTTACACTCATTTTTCCATTCCTATTCCCAGTGATGCAATTGCTACCTTGGAAATAATTGCCCAGGATTTAAATAAGGTAATTTTGGCAACAGAAAAGTCTGCATGGAGATTTTGTATACTTCCTATACAAATTTGAGGGTAAAACTGAGTTGGCACCATACCTTTCATGATTTTTGTTTTGCATAACAGCTTTCTAAGTTTAAAAAGTAATGATTTTTCTGAAATTGACTTTGTTTCATTTTTGTTTCAAACGCTGTCAACTCACTTATTTTCAAACAAACCCATAAAGGGAATAGTATGTTTCTCACATGTTAGACTAAATACAGTTGCCTTTTATTAACAACGGAAGAAAATACTTAGGTTTTTAGCAATGCAACAGAAACAAGCCTTTCAAACTACTCCCTTAACCCTCTGATTTAAAAACAAGATTAAACAAAAAGTAAAAAGCCTAGCACCAAGATCAGTCTTCTGATAGCAGCATGTCACAAAGAACTTGACATGTTATATAATGCACTATATGTTTTCTCTGGCTCAGATTCTTTCACCTGTTCTCCCCTGGCATTGCTAGCACTACCAGATGGATCCATTTTAGATTTAATTAATTTACCCCGTCTCCTAGGATTTCCAAGAAGTAAAGCACTTGACAAGAACCCTGGTCCTTTCCTTTCTTGGATACAGAAAAAGAATCTAGACAGAGAGAGATTTTCCTTTTAAGAACAGAATACAACATTCACAAATAAATATCTCAGGAGAACACGTGCTGTTCAAAGAAGCTAAAAATAGTAAAGCCAACAAGCATATGTTTAACTGGGAACCTTCCTAGATCCTAAAAGTAATGTTATTCTTTAAATCCAGTGTGGATATGGGAACTCAAAACCTGTGTTCAGTTTTTTTTTCATGGCAGTGAAGCAGGCATATTCCAAGTGTCTGCATACAAAGTGAGTACCATACACTGCATACTGAACTAGACAGAATCCCTCCTTCTTGTCACCAGCCTTCATTCCCTCCACCACGTTATTTTTCTCTTCCTGAAAATTCTTCAGTATACTACAGCTAAAATTTCATCCCATCCAAATTAAAGCTTTTTTTAAATTCCTTTTATTCTCTGCTGATGTAAAAAATAAATCTTCACAAGAATTAAGAACGACACAGCAACTTATAACTACCTGCAGCTGTTTAAAATAGTAACTGCTCTAAAGGACTCAAACTATATTCACTTCATGAATTTAACAAAAGGGGTGAGTGGATGCATGTTAATTAAATCATCTGCTTATCTTAATCACTAGGTTGCTTTATATGGACTGAGACAAATCAGTTCTTTGACAGTCCTCCTCCTCCTCTCCTGGCTTTCTCCTCATTATCTGCTTTTACATCATAGGATGCATGGGGCAGAGGATGGTCCCTTTGTCAAAGCTGGTAATAGGATCTGGCATAACTAAGCCAGCAAAACTAGGTGGCCTCAGAATACTGAAAAAGAAAAATAGTTCAGATCTTCTGAATTGCTAAATCCAGTTTTGACAGCACAGCGCTCCTTGTACAGGGTGGAACGTTTCACAACAATATCCTACAGCTCCAGTAATGAATTTTCCACCTTGCAGGAAATGCTGCAAAAAACACAAGCCTTTCAGCCCTCTGAACAGAACTTAAGTGATGCAGAAGCACTGACACACAGCACAGGAATTCATTTTACTTGAAATGCATCAACACAAAACACACACCAGCTTGCATCACTTGTGAGTGGTGCCAATTCTCCAAGGTCTGTTCCCACAATGGATACACTGCATCTTTCCTGATATTAAAATATGTGCACAAAGTTTTAGTTCCAAATGTCACACAACTAAACAACAATCTCAGGCTTTCACCTTCAGAAGTCTGGTGAGACAAAGAGCATTAACTCCAGACTACATAATCTAATCAAATGCCTGAGGCCAGAGGACAAAGAGAAACAACCTATAATTAAATACTGAAGATTATAATGATTATTTTTAAAATATATCAACTTGGCATTTACTACAAGATCTGCACTGAATTAAAGAATTTTTAAAAATTAAAATAATTGATTTGTACGAGTTTGGCCTTGTTCAAGGAAAGAATGAATCACAGATATTCTGAGGTGGGAGGGACCCACAGGGACCACCAAGCCCAGCTCTTCAGTGAATGGTCCATTAGGAGAATGAACCCCAACCTTGGTGTTACACTGTACTCTGACCAACTGAGCCAATCTCAGTGGCTTAATCATCTAATACTTTAACCTGATGGCCTTAGAACTGATTAGCAAGCAGCCCAATTAACCCAAATAAGCTGACAATGTAAAACCAGGCATCCAGGATCCAACATCAATATAATTAAAGGGCTGAAGAACCCCCTATACTTTCGCTCATATTAACAGCCAAAACACTGCCACAGTCTTGAGGCACAGAATTGGAACTGTCATTTTCATCAGCTCTCAGAGCACATTCCCATTTATCTGTAACCACTGGAGCCAGCAGTTTTAACCCATGGCAATATGTATTTTCTATAAGAGTTGTAACAATCACCTATACATATATATAATTTAAAATCAATAGAAAACCCTCCTGCTCACTGCTGAAAACAATCCATACCTATGACTGAAACTATTTGTCCCAAGAAAAGACAATTCAACCTGAGAAACAGTTATAAAAGCAGTCTAAACTTTAAACTACTCCTTCACTTTTTGTTCATAAACATTTTTCACTGAGCTGGGAGAACACAAATACACATGAGACACAACCTCAAAAAGTCTGTTTATACTGCCAGAATCTTTTCTGGAACTTTTACCTTTTGTTTAAGCTATTGTTACCTTTCTCTCTGCTTCTAATACATGTTTTGAAAACAAAACTCAAATTCTCAGCTATAGAAAAAACACTGAAAACAGCCTAGGCACAAAGCTCCATCACCTGTTAGATTAGATAAAATAGGCAGCAGCTGCTTTAAGCAACCTGTCCCAAACCATTTTCTTTTCCCCTCTGCCACAGCAAATGATAATAGCTTTATCCATACAGATTTCATACACTTGCCAAAGTTCTCAGAAGATCAATAAAACAATAAAAAAGTCATTTTGGGATTGGTATACTGAAATTAATCAATAGTGCTGACACCCAGCACCTGGGACATTTTAAAGCAGTAAGGTACCATCCAGTGTCTCAGCCTTACCACCTCTTTTGCCAGCAGCCAGTTCACCTTCACCATCCCAGCCCCAGCCTGCCCAGGAGCCCTCCAGGGCCAGCAAATCAGAGCACCAACAGAAAGTCCACATTACAGCATAACACAAAAAAACAGCTCTCTGAAAAACCAACTGTGAGCAGCTATACAGACACTGTACACTCACTGAAAAATAAAGCTAAATACTTATCAAACAGTTCATACAAGCATAGCTGACCTTACCTTTAGGAAGAGCAAGACCCAAGTAAGAGAACAAAGGAGCTCCACACCCCCTGCACCTCAGCATACTAACTCAACCCAGCTGCAGGGACTTCAGGCCCATGCCCAGGTGGAGCAGATCAGGTTTGCTGATGGAGCTCATCTTCCCACACAGCCTCACCTGAAGGGAATCCACCTAATCATGCTGGGAGAGACAGAGCTTGCTGTCAAAAGTCATCCAGCTCCATGATCCAGTCAACACAACCCTATCCACCAAAGGACACCATGAAATCAGTATTTAGCATGGCAATAATGAAACAACTTCTCTTTTTAAATCTTTCAGATTCTACTTATTGGACCATTTCTGCTCAGTAAAAGGGCCTTAAAACACACAGAAAAGTTTAGGATCTGGAGCTACAACCACCTGCCAGTCAACACAGCTCAGGTACCTCACAGCAAGTCAGCTCACAGATCTAAAGTCTGGATTTATTAGCACAGTCAAACCAGCAGCTCAACATAGTAAGCCCAGTCTTAAAAGACTAAATAAAAAAATACTGCTGCCATAGAACACTTCACTCGTTCTGATGGATTAAATTTGTGTTTAAGGAAGTTGTAAGTGATGGAACTTAACTTCAACAGGCATTAGATCAAATCAGGTATGGTTTACATCACCTTCATACCACATCATAAAGTAGATGCAAACATTGCAAAATGTGGCTTGGACACCTTCACAGGAATAACTATGCCATCAGCTCTGCCCTGAAACAAACTGGCATTTCCCTACACTCAAGAGCACTCGGGAGCAGCACAGTTAAATGCTGGATGACAGCCTGGAGCTCTGTCCATCAGCCAGTCCCTCTAACACACCCACCCACACTCCCTAAACAGCCCACTTTGTGATGGCACCCTCCTCTCAGACACACCCTGGCTGATCATTAAGGAAGGATTCCAACAATTAGTAACTCAGCAAGTTTGATTCCTTGCTGCACCTGATGCAAGCCTGCAGTCCCTTCTGCAGTACCCTTAAGCTGCTGCAGGCAGAAATCTTCAAAATTGATTATTCTGTTTCTTTGTGTATGAAAAACAAACAGACAAGCCTATGACATTCTGCTTTTTTTGTTTATAAAAGTAAGTAAACATTTCACCCTAGAGACTGGACTGTTTTTCACCTCTACAAATTAGGACCATATATTCCCTCATTTAACCACCCTTGAATAGGACAGGAGACTTTCTAAATACAGTTTCTGTAATCAATTGTAAAGATATATTTTATTTTTGTACACAGTTGGCATAGGAGCAAGACCATTACTCTCCTCGCTTTAAAGAACACAAAAGCCAAAGACAAAGAATCACATGGACGGCCAAGAAAGACAAAAACTTGTATACAGGTTTATTAAAGCAACTATAGCCACAGAAATAACACTTTCAAAATGGGAGCATGAAAATATTGTTTTTAAATTTAATTTTTATTACAGTTATTTCTAAGAGCAATTTGCTTAAAATATATCTATTTTTATTATTGGGTATGTATCAACCTCTTAGCTAAAAGAAAATTAAAATTAAGACTATTAGATATTAATGCAAGAAACACTATGGCTTATAGAGCTTTAAAACAGTGCACAACTTTACAAATACTTGACTACTTTCCCATATATATATAGATATAGATACATAGATAAGGCAGGGGATTAAGCAAACCCAATTCAAGTCCAGAATGTGATGTGTAAGGTCAACATTAAATAAAAAAGACACATGGATTTTAGCTGTTATGTTCATGAAAAAACATCTAAATAAAGAAAACAGTTTTCAAGAACAATAATACTCCTTTCTCAAATGAACTGAAACTGACTGAAATCAATTCAGATTAAGACCTTATTAAGATCTGAAATATAAATTTTGATGTCTAAACAGCTATTTTGTGCAAGTGATTCAAGTTCTGCATATTAACCTAAATAACTGCTGTGTAAGTTTTCTTTTAAAATGATGCATAACTTAATAACAAGCATAATGCCACAGACTGGAAATTAAAAAAAGCAAATGCTTTTTTCTTTCATTCCCAGAATCACACAGATACCACAAAGGTACCACTGTCCTCCTATTGTACATATCACCCAAGTTAACATTAAAACTTTATCACAGACATCATACAGGCAGAGCCAAAGCTCCACATGTTGGACAGCATTTCCCACTTTTATAAATTAAAATTGTATTATATCCTAGGGACACATTCCAGCAAAGCAACCAAAATTAATTTTGCAAATATCAAAACTGTGAAGTTTTTAGTGTTGTTTTCTTTCAGGAACAAGAGACCTGTAATATGAGTTCAGCTCTTCTGACTCACAGAAAGACACCAGAAGTTACACATCTAAGGCAGTGTCAAAGGAGGAAAAGCAGCATTTAGTCAGGAAAAATTTTGTGTGGCCTTAAACCAGAAATCAGATCCATAAAGGGTGAAAGAAAAGAAATATGCTTATAGCTGAGAGTCTTAAGTGATACAAAAATAATGCAAACATAAAGCCAATAATACCTTGTTTCTGATCCTGAAGGAATCAGAAACCTTTAGGTGTAAGTGTATTATATATAGACAGTATAAGTAAACTAACACCAAATGCTGGAAAAACTTCTTATGGAACACAACCAATTTATCAAAAGTGCATAATCAAAGCATTAAAAAAAATCCCTCATGGGGAAAAATGTTTCCACTGCATATAGACAGACTGTGCAATATTTTCTCCTAGCTAAGCTGTTCTTGTGACTAAAAGGAGTAAGATTTTTTTTCCTTCAGTCCTCAAAGCCCAAGTAGAGTTTGTCAGCTTCTTCATGAAACAATACTTTTAGTATGATAACCTAGAAAATGTTAGAACATCACAAGCCTTCTGCCTGTTGATCTGCAAACTCACTCTTATAAAAATGTTGTTAAATCACTTCTAGCCAAAGGATTCACCATATCTGAAGCACCTGAAGTGCTCTACATCCACTAAGACCATTAGAGGTCACAGAAGCCAGTAACCCACTCCAAATAACTTCTGTCCTGCAGAATATCTGTGCATAATCACAATTAAAATGAGTTGAACAGAGTTTATACTAGAAAGACATACAAGAATTGTCCTAATACATTTCTCTTTATTTTTGCAATATTAAAGTTACCATTTGCAAACAGGTGTTTAGATGTATCTGTAACAATGTTTTCCCTATACTTCAAACAGAAAATTAATCCAACACCAGTAGTGATAAAGTTAATCTCATTACTACTACTAATAAGAGTAATAGCATATTAAAAGTGAGTCACCTTTTCAGTTTAAAAAAAAAAAAGAGCTAAACCATTAGATATGAATGTAAAAGATACCATAAAAAATTAATGAAATATAACCAAGTATGCCAAAATAGTTAGTCATCTTTGCTTGGACAAAGGAAAAAAAACTGTATCATAAATTTATTATATGAAGAGCAACAAAAAAGCAACATGGTAGACCTGTATATAACAGTTACAGTAATAAGCTATCCAGTTGTCGTGTGATGCTACAAGTGTTGATGAGGTAACAGTACTCCAGATTTTTGTGTCCTGGTGATGATGAATTTGGGGGGTTTTCCCCATTCTGTGTTAGCAGCTCTGATATCTAACTGAGGCAGTGAAGCTCAGGACATGCAAAAAGATTTCCAGGACTCAGGGCTGCAGCTGCACATGTGTCTGTCCTGCAGGTGACCCATGGGGCAAGGGAGCCCTGCCAGTTCCACTGCATGTGCACTTGCTGCAGGTCTAAAACAAGAGCCAATATTCACCACTGCACACCAGCCTGCAGGAGAGATGCCCTTACAGGATATTATCAGCCATTCAAGCACTCCACTTTTGATTTCCAAGGGCAGCCTGGCAGAAGGTATAATTCCTAACCCCAATGGAAACATACCATGTGTGACTTTTAAATATTATGTTTCTTATGTTGAAATCTCAGACATAATGGCCACAAACCAAGTAAATACAACTTGCTATAATAAAAGAAAAAAGCTTTTAAAAGCTTAAAATGTTAACATTAGAATTTTTTTTAAAAAATCTGATTCATCTAGGACACTGTGAACATCTAGGCCTGAGTCCAAAGCCATTGAAGTTGCTAGGACTGCTTCCCTCTATTTCAACAGACCTTGGATAACTCTCTCTTTTCTGTAACTCTCAAACAGACAAATACATGCAATATATCATCTCAAAGCAAACGAAACTCAACACATTTCAGTGGCAGCACATTCATTTAAACAGAACCATGTATACTATATATGGAAATGAAGTGTTCCTCTCAAAGATGCAAACCCGATGTATTCTCGGGCTATAAATACCACCAGAATTCAAAATGGGCCCTTCCTGACCAATGTGGCTCTGACAGAAAGGGAAGATAGGTATCATTCCTTCTCATGTGCTGACACTGCTGCCCTTCCACCCTCCACTGTCACCCAAGGTGACTCGTGTGCCCGGACAGAGTGCCCACACTGACAAACCCAGAGTTCTAATTTGGATCTGGTGTATTTTCCCTGTGTAATTTCACATAAATGCCAGTGGAGTCTTGTGATCTAACAGAGTTTTGCACTCACTTCCCAGTCAGGCACTGGGATTCCTGCAAGGAGCAGGGAGCTGGACTCAGTGATCCTTACAGCTCCCTTCCAAGTCAAGCTACTCTGTGATTCTAAGCCTTCAGCCATGTAGCAGCATATAAATCCATTACAGAAACGCAGCTTTTTGAAGTGTAGTTCCTTTCCTTTTGCCACTAAAATCATGTGTGGGGGAGAAAAATATTTCTCAACCATTAACACCCACACATAATGTTCCAGCAATCTTTCCCTTAGAAAACCTCCACAAGCTGCATTCACTGTGCCCTCCTCAGACTTCTGGTTATTCAGTAGTTTTCACACATGTAAAATACACAGTTTTATGCAATGTGACTAGGTATGTTTAGCAGAACCAAAAGGACCTACTAAATCTAACCCCGTCCCCGAATTTCATCGAGTGTTATTTTCATGTTTACTCTTCCCCAGGGACTGCTGCCCTCCCAACCTCACACTACAGGATGCCTCACTGCTGCTAACTACAGCCTGATCCTGCTGGGGAATTATCACCAGCCAGCCCAGAAATTCACATAAACTTGTGCCACTCTGAGTTGGATTCCACAGAACAGCAGAGCCAATCTCAGAAGGAACACTTGACTGCTGCTCTGTGTTGCGCCTGACTAGAGATTACAGCTTCATTTTAGGATTTGTCCCAGGAAGGACACTCAATGACTAAGATCCACAATCCACTTCCCTGCAGTAATGCAGGACATACAAGTACCATCATTGCTGGATTTAATTATAATCATTAAATCACATCCCTGCAGAGACTATACTTAGGGCTAGTGCTCTCTAGGTGTTCAGTGTTTCTGTCTGTGGGGCTGTAAACTGCCCTCATTCCACATTCAGAAATCCCAATGCATCAAAACTGAGTACACGGATCAGTGTTACTTAAAAGCTTTTTGTTTGCTATTACAGGCATCTCTCCTATTGAGGTAAACTGGAAAAAAGGTGAAATCTAGTGGTTTCTAATGGTTTTCAACCAGCACTTACAGATCTGCAAATGTGAGATTTTCAAGTTCTTTTTGAATGCAGATGTTCTCCTTAAATGTATGTGTTGCAAAGCCTTGAAAATAAGTATGATACTGCACCAAAATAACATTTTGGTTGAGAACATTTGGTTTACAGGTTAAATCTTTGTCTATGCATTCTCTTTCCTGCATGCATAACCTATTTTAGCATGTGTTTATAAAATGAGAAATCCTTAATAAGCTCCAGAGAGCCCAAAGTACCTTCCTTTTCAGAGCAGGGAAAACAGCAGCATGCACCTCTCCACACCAGCGCCCTTTTCTGCTTGTAGAAAACACCACCTGCAAAGGGCTGCAAGTACCTTTTCTGTCAGACCCTGACCTCTCCACCATGGCCACCTCTCCTCTGGCAACCTGTCTGGTGAGGCTCTCACGGAGCAGTTGTGTGCAGACCGCCTGACAGCCATGAGACGGAGGGACCGCGCCAGGCCGGGCATGTGACTAACGAGCAAAACGCGGTGCAGCTCCCGCTAATCCCTTGAGCCCTCCAGTTGTTCCCCATCCGCTGCTGCCCAGTACATCTTCAGGAGAGGCCAGGTGACAGGAGGGGCCAGGTGACAGGAGGGGCCAGGTGACAGGACAGGACAGGTGACAGGAGAGGCCAGGTGACGATCCCACGGGCGGATTTAAGTGAAGGGATTCCCGCGTTCTGTGTCTCCCGACGTACGCTCAAACTCTGCTCAGTAGATCGTGCCTCAAATTTGTTCCTTTATTTGGAGAGGATGTTTATGCAGGTATTGCTCAGAAACCAACAAACCTCACCCACACAGGAGATCCAGCTTGGAATGAATACTGCTTGTTCTATGGACAACTTAACTTTTTCCACTTACAAATTTTCTCTAGCTTTAGAGTTCTGAGTTGAAATTGTAAACTTGTCAAAGACCACTTCTGCAAATACTGTATTTCCAGCAAAACCAGATTTTTTTTTCCATTCAAATCAAATGGGAATGTTGTTACTGACTAAATCTAGCACTTGGTAACTTACTTTGCAACTTTGTAAATCTCAAAAATATGTAGACTGAGATCAAAGAAGGCTATCAGGGCTAGCGACTGCTACCTAAATTCGTAATTTCATTTTATACGTGAACAAGTCCTGGGTTGTGGGGAGGAAAAGCTCTTCCAAAACACTGAAAGCACAGTAAGGACATATTTTACCTGCTGGAGCCCGATGACACAAGGTCCATAAGAGGTGCCCTTCACTGGGGAAGCAAGGAGCAGCAATAAAGGGTCTGGTATCATACTCTTCAAAAGGAAACAAATTCCACTTGACTCTGCACTGACCACCTCCAGGAGCTGACTGTGCCCCAAACCTGTGCTCTCTCATTCCACTGCTTCCTCTTCATGTTTTAGAGTGTGTTCAGTGCCAAAATATGATACCAGACAATGTCAGCAGAAAACGCTTTCCAGGAGCACAGAAAATGCACAGGCAGATCCATATAATCAAAAGAACTATAGATTGTATAATATGCATTTAGCCCTATGTGTACATCACCATGCAGATTTATTTTATTTTTCTGCTGTTACCACAAACAAGAGTGACTAATGCCAGAGTACAGCCCAGTGAAGTTTAATCTCACATTCTATTTTTCATACACAAACAGAAATGAGTTGGTCAAGGGACAAAGAAAAAGCAATGACCAGACAGTCTTTAGCAGTATCTAAGCACCACTAAAAATGTAGATGTAAACTCTGAGAAGAAAACCAGCATTTTTCAAGGCTGGTTGCAAACAGACTGTAGCTAATTTTGAAAAATTGCATCTGAAATTATATACCATATTAAATGAAGGAATACAAGAGCTCTGGTAGTAATGACTGTCACACTACGTGAAACACTGATAACAAAGGTAAAGCTTCACTTTTTTTTTGACAGTTTTTTTTTAAAATGTCAAATCACAAAGCAGGTGTGGAGCATGAAGATCCTAAAACTTCAACAATCATTTTTAGTACATGATTAAGAGTAATGTTCTGTTCACATACAATTACAAAAAAAGGTATGAAATTTTAAGGGACAATGTTGATGATTCTGTTAGCACTTCTTGACTTACAGTATCTTGACTTTCCTGTCTCCAAAGGGAAAAAAAAAGCAATGAAATTTCATACCACAAAGTGTTAAACTGTTTATATCATGGCTTTAAATTCCAGCTTTAAATTGAATGAGTCGAAGCGGGGGACACGCCACACAAACCACAACCTAAATCCTTCCGTGTAGCCATCAAAAAGTTTTATATCCCAAAGTCAAGTTAACAGTCATCAACAAATCCATGGAATACAAGGACATGCTTAGAATATAGCAGAGAGAAAAAAAATGAAACTTTTTGCACTTCTTTGCAATAACAGATATGGACATGAGTGCTAGCACAGTAACTCTGAATTATTCACATATATATGTGAATAATTCAGTAAGAGGCCACAGAAAGTAGACATGAGGAAGATTTCTTTTAGCTCTCTCACTGGGACCACTCTTTATGTAGCTAGTGAGATGATGCTGGAGAGCTCAACTCCACTGTAACCTGTGGAGTAGCAGAAGAGGCAGCACAGGAAAGGACAGCTCCTAACATGCAGAAAACTTCTTCAGTCCTGCAGCAGGAGGAGCTACTTCTTCTAAAATTGCTTTTGTAGCAGGTGCAGTAGAGTCAACATAGCACATATATGCATTCACATTTCTCACAGCAGCCTCAGCAGCTTCTCCCAGCTCGCCAAGCAGCAGAATAAGTGCTTGATAACAGCAAAGTTTCAGGCATTTCCAGCTGTTACTGCAGTTAGCCTTTATGCCCTAAGTACTAGAAAAGTGTTTTGCAGTAACTAGTTATAAGTAACATCCCTGTGCACACAGAATTCCCCCCAACTCCTCATTTTATCATATAAGAAATGCAGGATCAGCCCTTGAAAGTTCTTCTTCACCAGAGTCTTGCAAAGCCTTACAAGTGGAACAAATAGGATCTAAAAGGAGACACATATCTCCCCCTACCTGCAGAGTCCTTTATCCTCCTGCCCCAGGGAATGACATTCATGGGACTACTTCAGTCTCAAAGCTGAAATAAACTGAAACCTTACAACCTGCCATAGCCACAGTATGTCAAACTATTCGGACTGGAAGTGTTTGAACCCTTCAATGAAGCCTGTTACTAAACTGACACAAGTAGCCCAAGAGCTTTTAAAGACAATTTGCACATCTTTCTTTACTGGTTAAGAAATGAGTGCTCTGCTTAAGCTGTGTCCCAATAGTGGACTGTCTGACCAACAGAACCCACCAAAAAACCATGCATAAGAAGTCTGTGTACAAGGAAGTTTTTACTCTCTCAAGGGAAGAACCACAAGGTAATACCCACAGAGTTTTCTTTTTCGTCAAGATCCCTGATAGCCTTTGTAGATTTGTCTCATTCTGTGGAGACAGAAATGCTAAATACACAATGAAACCAAAGGCTAAGTCTTCACTACTCACCCTTCCTTGAAAATTGCCTTTTACTGCCGTAGGAAATAGTATCTTATTACAAGTTCATTAGAGCTGTGTCATCATACCTCACTAACACCTCTCCATGAAAGTTCAGGTTTGGTTTTGAATGAAAAAAAAGATGCCTATAGAAAAGCAGTGCTGCCTGATAGGATTCTTGATGCTTAAGGCTGACTTAAAAGATTTTATTCCTTAACTTGAGCCTTCCATAGACAGGCCAAGTTCAGTGTAAGAGTGTAACTCCCAGCTGGAATGAGGAGGTTCATTTAGGCAACCCAAACTACCCAACAAACAAAGTGCCCTAACTTCTCATGCTCTGACTTTGTTCCTGGGCTCCCCCAAATGCAGGGCCCTTCATTCAGCGGGCCTATGTGCTGTGTGTTTAGGGGGGAGGGCACACGAGCAAGGGGAAGACAGCTCACTGTACGTCAAAGCAAACCAGCAACCTAGCAACCATATATTAAAAGGTGTGTGTGTTTTTGTGGGTGTCTGTGTGCCAGGAATAACTGAAGCAGATATTATTCCATTTGTAATTCAAAAAATGTGAAAAGGGAAGGGGAGAAACTCCAGTTGCTGGTCTATTTTGGGGTCTGTCAAAATCCACTTTCACAATACAGAGTCGTAACGCTTTCTATCTCATTTTTCGTAATCAAAAATGAAAGTCTGCACTTGAGCAAGTTCTTAGCTTTGGTTTGAAAATAGACCCTTCAAAGAAGAAGCTGAACTTATTTCACATACTGTGCTTTCTTTCAGCTGGTAATAAGCAAAAATCAAAGGGCAGAGAGGCTGTCTCAAAGACTTCACACTTAGGTTAAGAGAATACTACACATTACTTACAAATGTACAGAATACTTCTAGATAGCTACATTTAATTTAACAAACAGAAACGTCAAAGAGGAGTCAGGGAGTGCAACTGGCTTTATAGAGATTCGCTGGCATGACAAATTTACCAATTTCAATTTTGCCAAAGTTTCTCATTCCACAAGACAACTAAGATTTAGATCAGCATAGGCAAGCTCCCAGCCCATCATGTGCGGTCGCAAGGGTGCCACATAAACTTCTGATCTGCACCGTCCCACTACAGCAGCATGTGCCTCTCTGACAGGGCGAGCGCCGGACGCCCGGTGCAAGTTTCCTGCCACCAGACGACAACGAGTGTCCCTGTGTGCGCTGGAACGGAGAAGGGGGAACGGGGGAGGCGCCTCGGGACTGCACCCAACACCTCAGCCCTCCGGCTACACCTCACCCCTCCGGCTACACCTCACCCCTGCGGCTACACTGCCCACGCTGCAGCTCCCTACAGCCCGTGGCAAGCCGAAGCCAAGAGCAGGCAGCGCGCTGCCACCCGCAGCCCTACGGCGTCTGCTCCACCGCCCGCCCGCCCAGGTGTCCGGCTCCACAGGGCTGGGCTCCCACCACTCAGCGGCACAGCACCGCACCAAACCACCACCGGCAGCAGCAGGGGAAGGGAAGAGGGAGTTACCTTGTTTTTGACCCCGCAGTGGCAGCAGACAGTCCACAGGTACTTGAGGGTCCTCCAGAGCAGGATGATAAACAGTCCCCCAAAGAAAGTAACCATGGATGAGGCGAGGAAAGCCCACCACATGCGCTGTCCGCGGCTATCGCAGGGCACCTCCATGGTCACCGGGATGATGAGCGCATCCATCTTGGGCACATTGACGGGGGAGGAGGACGAGTCTGTGTTGAGATTGTTGGCGTTGATATTGTTACTCATTCTAATGCCGCTGCCGCTGCCGCCCGGGTAGGAGCCGCCGCCGCTGCCATTTGCCATAGCTAACAGCGAGCCGGGCGCGCAGGGGCTTCCGAGAGCTCCTCC
>VZRX01010212.1:289697-322802 GCA_013398075.1 Notiomystis cincta
GGGGGCAGCGGGGGAGGGAGGGAGGGGGGCGCGCTCCGGGCTCGCAGGAGGCGTTGAGCTGCAGCAGCAGGTGCCCGGGGATGCGCACGGCGCGGGAGGGGGGGAGCTGGCATGGAAACGCGGTAAGGGAGCGTGAAATAAACATCGGGGACCGTGGTGTGGGTTTTTCCGCTGAAGGCATGCGTGGCTTGGCTTTAATTGACACGGGGAAATACGGCAAACGCTCCGCAAACGCACCGTAAATTGCCGCACATCCCAAGAACATTCCTGAATTTAACCCTTAGAAATAACCATTTAAAATGACACGCTTGGGCAGGATGGGGGGGAAAGGGAAACCTAGCAAAAAAATCTGGGTAGTCGTCTCCTACCTTTTTTTCTTTCGGATTCACGTTGAAAAGCAGATAAATTTATATGTCTATATGTATATTCATTTACATACAAATCAAAATCTCCATTTGGCACGTGGTCTGCTCACTGGGTTGCCTGTACAAAGTATTATACAGATCCTCTTGACATCTTTCCAAGGGTAAAATACAGCAGCCTTTGTGTGCGTGACATTCCCCCATCTTATCTAGTTGCTATACCAGCAGAGAACCACCATTATGAAATAGTAATCTCTTAACCTTTACTAGTGGTAGTTTCTGTTTCTGCATCTGCCAGGAAGTTGTTTGTTTTGGTTTTCTACTTAAGGTAATGAGATTTTATGAATTACCAAAGCTTTTTATGGGGCTGTCTAACCCTCTCACCCCCACTTTTTTCAGGCAATAACACCACCATTTGTCTGACTCTGTGAGTTTATCATGATGTCTCCTTCCAGTCTGTTCCTTCAGTCTGTTCCTGCAAGAGAAGGCTTCCTTTTTCAAGAAGGGTTTAATAGAGGCCCCTGAATAGAGAAGGCATTAGATAATAACACAGAGGTGTATACAGGTAAGAACAATGCTACTTCTTCCCAAAGAGAAGCAGTCAGTTACACAGCAGACCTGAAGCAGGCCGTTCCCAGGAGACTGTTGTAACGGAATTGAGGATTTCTGGATGCAGAAAACTGGTCAGGTTGAAAAGAAGCTGCCTGTCACAGCTGCCACATGGGAGCCCAGACTGCACTGCCACAGCTGCTGCCCCTGCCATGTCTTTTCCTTACCAACCCTCCCCACAGCTAGAAAGCCACCTGGACTGCAAGGCGTTGCCATGACAGGATCACACCCCTTGGGTCCTGGGCTCAGAACCTGGTCCTCACAGTCATTTGCTCTGCACTGCTGTGTTGGTGTTCGAGGAGCACCCTTTTCACAGCTGCACACATCCCTTTATCCATCAGCAAACACCCGGAGTGGAACGAGGGCAGGAGCATCCTAGCACAGGCACCTGATGTCTGATCTTCAGAAGTGCCAGGCACTTACAGACTCTCCTGCAGCTCATAGAAACTACAAGCCCTGTGCACCTTGAAAGACGAGGACAATGAAGAGCAGCTGCACAGCGTATCCCAGGGAAGGCTTCTGCGTGGTGGAATTTCTTCCCATTTCAGGTCTGGCAGATAACCAGAGCTGAGTCTCTGAAGCCACAGCTATGACCTACGTCCTCTCTTGCTGCTGTTTGAGAGGGCCCAGAAGATTGGACAGAGAGGCTGCAGTCTGAAAATAGGTTTTCTTGCTTCGTGCATTCAGAAGGTACGAGTTACAAAGTGTTTATTTGACTCCACGCTGCTGCGGCTGAGCCGAGCTGACGCCGGTTTCAAGAGCACTCCAGATGCGAATAGGATCATTAGGCACTTCTAAAATATCATCCCCATAATAGTGTACCCACACCTACCAAAGATGGTCCTAACAAAATATTCAGACTAAAGCAAAGCAAGTGCACTACAAAATATAGTCTGTATTTTCAAATAATTTGATTCGAACGTGTTCACACAAAGTTTACATGCAGATTTGGACAGGGGTAGGAGATTTATTTGTGATCACTTGCAAAAGCCTGCTTTTAAGTTCTGATGCTCAAAAACTGTTCATAAACCAACCAACACATACAGAAGGAGTCCTAGTTTATAAATTTCAAGCTATATATCCGGGGGAAAACATTTTGTTTTATCTGTATAAACAAAACTTTTATTTATGTAAATATGGCTCAGTTCTACAAATATTTACAGTGAAACTCACACTGAAAAGTAAATATTGATATCAATTGGTGAGACTTACCAGTTGAAAGTTTCCTTACTAGGAATTATCTGCAAAAGACAAAGCAAAGTAGGTAACATTTTATTTTATTCACCTATTCATAGACAGAGGTAAAAATTATCTTTGAATGAATGTCTCTTCCATTAAGTCCCATTTGAGCTGACTCCTTTATGAATAAGGAAAGGCCTGCTTTCCAGTGCAGGTTCTATAAAGCAGAGTTTGAGAAACCCCCTGGGGCTGTGTGCTTCACTCACTGAGGCAACAACGCTATTTCATGTTGCTTTCACACTAAACAAGGTTTTCCAGCTCTACATCCTGGAGAGATCTATTCCAAACAAAAAGAAAACTTAAATGGATTAGTTTTCAGATTAGTTGTCTATTTAATATTTCAACACAAGAGCTCAAAATTTACTTGGCTAACAATAATATTGACAGAACATAACAAACACCGTGCTGCCCCGTGTTTTTCCTGTTCCTACCACGTAGCATAGTCCAGGACACAATCATGCCTACTCAACATAATTCTGGAGGATTTGCTTCCAGAAAGCAGTGTTTTAGCAGCAAGGAAATGACTCCTCTTTATGTAAAACAGTTCCCTCTTGTGGATATTCTGTGTACAGTATCACAGAAGTATTTAAAATATTCATCAATCCTGGACCTTTGCAATTAAAACCCCCACCTCCGTTCATCAGTTGGCATTCTTGGGTTTAGCCATTAAATAGGTGAGGAAGAACAAGCTATTGCATTTAATCATAATACAACTTGCACAATTACATGTTGTCAATAACAAATTATTTAATTAAGTGCAATAAACACAACAAAGCTAAATAAAGTTGTGTAACTGTACCTATATGAGTCAAGTACAAATCACAGTGGGGTTTTTTATTTTGCTTATATGAGAAAACTTCCTGTGCGTTCCACTAAAAGAAACCATGATTAAAAAACAGGAAAAAGATACTCTATAGAAAGAAAAGAGACAATAATGGCAAAGCTGTCGGGGTTTCCAAGGATCTGTGTACTAAGTACAGAAGACAAAGTAACTCTGGAATGATAAACCTTTCAATTAAAACTAAAGAGTCCAAGCAAGCAAGTGGCACAGCTTCACTGGTGACACAGTATTGCACCAGGGATTAATTTGGCATGGCAGTTTGGAAAAAACCAAAAAACAATAAAACATATGAATGGAGTAACAGTGTTAAGATTTATGTGTTCTTTAAATCATGACTACATTATACAAAGAATATCTTTTTTTTTTTTAAGAAGTGAAATGTGAGAAAATAAATGTATGCTCCCCAGTTTTGCCTAAAGGCATTTGGTCTGAGTCTGGGAAAATGATAGAAAACAATTGCATGTTATTTTCTTGAGGGAAAGTATGTTTAAAAAGGCTAAAAGCCTTTATATACCAATATACCCTAAACTTGTTTACCACAATATTTTTGTTAAATTGTTATATATAAAACCTTCCTAAACTTTGATTAAAGGTACAGAGCAAATGTTAAAGAAGCAGCTTTAGGTGCAGTAAAGGTAAATACTTCCCAAGGTTAAAAGAAACCCCAAATTCCAAGGGTTTGTGTCCAACAGCCTCCTTCACATTTTTGTTGTCCCTGTAGAAAACATTCTTGGCTTTTATGTAACATCAGTAGCAGTGGCAGGGCAAGCACTTACACACAGAAATAGCCTAAAATAATAATAAAAAGTACTTCTAGTCAAGAGGCTAGTTTTGTGTTTCTGAGGTCAATGAGGCACTTGGTCTTGACTTCAAATGTTGGGGACACAGTGTCAACCAGACTTCTGTTATTAGCAGACTTGCATAATTAATTCTGAGCCTCACTTTAATACTATTCCTTACTATTCCTACTTTGTCCTGGGAGCAGAGTAAAAAATTGTACATTTGTAGTGATTAAATGGAAACTGGAACAAAATTGTATCATGAAGTAATTCTGAGAGATTTTTATTGTAATGCAAAATGTTTGCTTTCTGAGATCCTGATGTAAAACAAGGAAGGTTGGACCTACTGTCCTTGTCTTAAAGACTCTAAAGAGGAAATATTAGCAGGAGATTATACTAATATGCACATAACTATATATTTGCACGTGGCAAACTATTATCTTTAGCATTTGTTGTTTTCTTAGAATTTAGACAACCTATTTTAGTGCATATTAATTGCAAATTCTGTTTAGCTTATTTTCTATCTGCCCAGCCCCTGTTCAAAGACTAAGTACATATTTAGCATGATAATATAGTGCACCCTGTAAGAGCTTCTTATCAAAGTACTTTACAAATAGGAATATATTCAAGCTCATCACATCTCTCTGTAACAGTAGACGTGAACACTATTCTTGGCAGGGAGGTTACGTAACGATTTCCTTGAATTAGTTAAAACTTTTGTATTGAGATCTATTTTGGCACTTAACCCTGGCAAAATCCTCCAGCTGGCAGGACAAAGACATACCTCAGCAGAATGCTTTAATGGGTCACCCAGTCATTCAGAGTGATCATCTCCAGAGTACTGGAACCCTTGCAGTAAATCCAGCCAAATAAAATATTAAAGAAAATCCCTTGTTCACGCCAACCCATATGGTATGAATATGGTTTAATACAAATGAGTATTGCAGACATAGAGTATTTTCTTTGGGCCTTTTATAAAATCATTTTAATCAAGCAATTCTTGCATATCCTTGTATTTTGTTTAAGAGTTAGACCCATACATACTTCATTCTTACTAAGTTTCCCAAATCACGTAGCTTTTGATTAGATGTGATATTTCTTGCCAATAGGATCACTTCTTATTGGAAAATTAGTATGGTTTATGCATTAACAGAATATTAACACATGGCTAGAATGTGAAAAAATGTGAGAGGAAAACGATGACCTCAGGAGTGATATTAATTAAGCCATGTTGGATGGTCTGAGGTCTGTAAGTGCATTTAATAAATATCACTTAAAAGCACTCTCGACTCCTGTGAATCAGAGCCTGTTTATTACTGTTTGTACTAATGATATTTCCTTCCAGCCAGGAGAGAAGAAAGTAGGAAGATATCAGGATATTCTGAAGGCAGCCAGTGCCACAGCACAGATAGACTAACAAAGGAGCTACAGAAATAGCAGTTAAATAATGCATCAACAAAACGGAAAACACATAAATAAAAAGACCTTTAAAATGTCTCTCTTAAATCATTAGTTGCCCTTTTTCTGAGTGGGCCCTGATGGCCAAACCAGAGAGTAGCAGCAAAACCTTCACCCTCTACTGAATGATGATGGCAGAACAACAGAGAAGTGCAGTGGTGTGCAAAGAAGCCCTGCAGGGGAGCAGTAAGAAGAAGCAGGGTAAAACTTCTCCATGGTTTGTGTTGGGTGTTTTTTAGTTGTGTCAAATCAGGACAGCTGCAGCACTCTGCAAACATATCAGGGCAATGCCAGGACTTCTTTCTGTACAGTTTTGGTTTTGTGGAAGTTCTTTGTATAAATATTGACACCCATTGGTCATTGCAGATAGGCCCAGGAACTTCTAATGGAGTGATACAGCAAGTGTTTAGCAGTACAGCAAATATGTGTGTGTGTGTGTGTATGTGTATCTATATGTATAGATAGGTGTGTGTGTGTGTGACATACCTATGAAAACACAAAGCAGAGTGTCCCCCAGTTTCCAACAGCAGTGTTCATGCTGTGACCATAGCTACTATCTACAAACACAGCGTTCCAGAACAGCCATAATGATCCCATAGACAAATACTGATTTTTTCCTAATGGATTTAATTTGGAGAACTAAACATTTATTGCCTCATCTTTTAGTATTTTGCCTGGTATCTTGTATTTTCCATTCATTTCACTTGGTATCTTGCATACTGGAATTGTGTAGAGCAGGTAGCTTTATTTACTTGCTTGTAGGAACCATTTGCCTTTGACTCTAGATCTTTTGAAGGCACAACTAAGAGGCTGTGGAGGTAAAAAAAGGTTTTTTGTAAAATATAAATCTACAGATGCCTGTTTGCATTGGCCAGTTCTTTTTTAAGTCCACCAGCCAAGTCTGCCACGTGGCACTTGCAGTGAGTCAGAGCCCCTACGATGGAAGCTCTGCCAGTCATTCCCAAGAGCAGCCGCCAGCCTTAACGCACCGTGGGGCTCCAGAATCTGTGTGCACAATTTAAATTGTTAGGGGAGCAAAGCAATAGCAGGACAGTCCAGCTCTGCTGCAATTAGGCCAAGGGAAGTCTTCATTAAAGGCAGCTAAATGTGAAAAGCAAGAACAATGTGAAGGTGTGTGTGTTCTGAGAGCAGCCCCTGGGAAGAACAGCTCTGAGCACTAGCTGATTTGATGTCCACAAGGTGTAAATCTGCTTAACACTGAAAAATCAGACATCAGATATCATACTAAAACCATAAAGGGAGACCATATGTTTACGAGCAGCTACTCCATTTTTCTGCAGCTCATTATGACACTTACACTTTGCTCTCCCCAGGATATATTCACATTTAGGAGCTCGGGGTTTATTTTTGACAATAGCCTCAAGATAACTCAGGAAGAGCAGTGACCTGCTTTGCTTTCTTGTCTCTCACACTTGTCTGGAGGTAAAGAGTGAGAACTGGCAATTTGCAACTGAAAATAAATTGGAATAAAATAAATCTTTAATTATCAAACATCAGCCCATACAGTAAGGTTTGAAAAGCTGAGTCTCACCATAATCAGAAGACACAAAGATGCTTTTTCTCTTCCCACTACGTAAACATATATCCACCACAGATTTTTTCCAATAGGAGGACGAGATGAAACACATTTAACACGCAATCCTGCAAAATGCTGAGCATTCCTGCTTTGATCCAGCGAAGCATTTAAACAGGTGTCTAATGTTATGCACAAGTAATCTCACAGAATCCTGTAACCGAGTCACATGTTTAAAATTAAGCATGTGTTTTAGGTCCAGGGTGACAGGGCTCGACACCTTGTATGATTAAGTGACTAGTAAGCTGAAGAGGTTGTGTAGGAGTCATGTCCTTAATTGCTTGCTGACTTCATCAGCATGTATATCTTACTGGGGCTGTATTTGCTACCGTGCAAAAGGTGACCTTTAGTTCCAGAATTAATATAGCTTTAGCATTTTCTTGTCTGTTTGGAACTATATGTTCTTGAATTAACAAAATAATGAAAAAATAATACCCAACTTAGTCAAAATGTTTGAAAGGATCAGGGATTAACTGACATTATTTTTTGTACTCCTGATAAAAGATGAATCTCTGAAATAGTATTCTAAAGACATAATATTCTGTTTTCTCAGGGGTAGATCCAAATATGTCCCCTCACAAGTGAATGGTGCTGCTAAGGATCAAATATGTACCAGAGTGACAGGCAAGTGTCAAATGTCAGAGCTCTGCTAATGCAGCAGTCTCATATACAATATTAAGCCTGTGGCAGGCTATCGAACAAAACACCCTCAGGCTGAATTCAAAATAACTGAATTCAAGGCCAGAATGAAAGCTGCCTTAACAAGGAAGCATTTTCCAGCAGCAACTTTTCTTTTCCTGTGCTAAATTCAGTGGAGTGTTGGGATGCCTAATGGCAACTGACAAAAAGGAAGTGGGGTTTTGACCTTCGGCTGCAGCCTCTGGGCAACATAATAATGGTAGAAGGAAGCTTCAGTAACTGAACAGTCTCATATGCTGCATCTACTCGTGTTCATGGCTTTAATTTAATCTGGTCTATGGGCAGATGTTAATTTCTGTTTCCTCTCATAAGATAATTGTAATTCAGCCTATGGTCAGAACTAATATAAATTATGTGGGAAGAAGCTTGGGTTGTTTGTGTCTTATGCAGTGGGTGCAGTTTTGCCTTTGAATACAAGTGTCTAGCTGTATCAATGAGGGATACATGTGGATATCTAAGAATAATTTACTTGTGCATATCTAACAATAGTTAGACACAGGGCAATTTGTAATCAGTGGAGCAGTATCTTTGGAGAAAAGCATATAAAGTATTTCTTTTCATAAATGTTCACAGGTGGATTTTCTGCAGATAACTTTTAATTATTAATTAACATTCAGTTTTAGGCAGTGAAATACTGAATTATATTCAACTGAGAGACACATTCATCACAAACTTTCCACCGATTCACCATGTCGATCAAGTCCATTCAAAGTCTCTGATAGTACACTCCTGTGTATTATAATCTCACACAACAGGTTTTCCCACTGTGTCCTCTACTAAAAGGAAGTTTGCTGCTCTGCATGTGAGAGTACATTATTGCTCACCTGCCCTCAGTATGTGAGAAACTGATATATGCACTCTACTGACAACTGCAGTGGTTCAAATATTTCTAATGTTTACACAGGTTTATGTGTAAAACAGATCACTTGAATTTGATCTGGTTTTCAACTCTGCTGAACTTATAATCAAGACTTTTTTTGTCTCTGAATTTCCACAGTGTCAAATTTCCAGTGTTTTCTTTTTGTATCAAGAAATGGGTAGCCTAGAACTTTTTAAGGTCTGTGAAGAGAGGAAGCTCCGTGATCATTCTATGTCTCTTAGGATCAAGGCAGGTGAAATGCAAAGCTGTGTAATGTGTTTATCTCCCACAACTAAAAAGAAAAACACTTTAAGTGCTAGAGAACCCTACAGCCATATTAAGATTATATAACATAGAATAACCAGTACTTAAATGCTCTTAGTGTGGTCCTGGAGAAGCTCTAGCAGTACAGTATTCATTCCATGTTACAACAAGAAAAATTAAGTTAGAATTTCAGGGTTACTTTTGTCCCATAGGCAAAAACAGCTTACTAATAAATTGCTTTCCTAGAAGGAAATGCACCCTGCTTATATAAAAAAAGTTCATAAAACATTTTTTCTTTTGTTTGGGGAAAGATTCAGCTTCTTATAGGCAAGTAATTGTGAGTAAATTATTAACTAACTGCTACACAGCCATAGGACAATGTAAGTTTGTCAAGGGCAGGTTAACATTAATATAAATAAATACTATTTTAATAAACAGTATTTAGACAATACATTTCATTCACGGTGCATCAGGTTCGTGCCCTTTCCATGACAGGCACTGGCAACAAATTAGGATATGTTTAAATCCTGATTGATGTGTCAATGCAACACACTTGTGTGTGCCTTGCATGAATCACAAAGTAATAGATTACTTTTTATTACCAGGGCTTTATCACTATCAATAAAGATGTAGATTATGTCAACTTTTCTTCTTAAAAAAGAGGGTTTCTAGTGCCTTTTTTCCTGGGTGGTGCAGTAAGTGCTTTCTAAAACAAACCAAAACATACAGCCAACCTTCCTCAGTGTCTTGCCCTCCCTTCTGTGAAAAAATCCTACCTTCCAGACTCTAATAAATTCAGTATTAGCCATTTTTAAACCTGGAGTGTCATCTCTCCAGTGCTCTCTGGAATAATATCAGGTTGCAGGAAATACTACAGGTAGAGCTTCCTTCTTTCAAATCAGAATGGATTTTTTTTTACCTTCTTCAGCTTGCTCCAGCTTCTTCAAAACTACCATGTTAACCAGTTGGACCTTGGACCAATAGTTCTGCAGCACACAAATTCTTGTCATCCCAGTCTAAAAATAATAAAAATATCCCAGTTCTCTAGGTTTTTAAACTCTCCTTGATGAAGGATGAGATTCCTGTAAGTGAGGATACAAAGGAAAAAATCTCTCTTACTGAGGATAAAGCTGCATGTGAAGAATCAGTGCTTTCCAATGCTTCTACAGCATGACAGAAGACAGCCCAGGCCTTAGCCCTACTGAGTGGGAACAAACCAGGCAACATCCAGACAGGGGCTTCAGGATGGAAATGGCCACTGAAGGCAAAGAGGTATTCAAGTCTGAGACAAGGTTTTGAAGTAGCTGGTTACAGAGGAAATGCATGGTTTTGTTTCAGCTACAGTCAGATGTTTTTTTCCAGTTAAAATTTTGACTGTCCAGACTGTCTTCATAATAAACTTGGATCCATTGGATGTGGGTCAATGCACACACATTTCTTGTTATATTTTCCCCATGATGCCTAATATCTCTTGTATAATGGGTACATGTTCTTGAAAACCAGACAGAGGCGTTTAAACCTCTTCTAAACCAGGCAATGTAACTATTAGTAGAAAGTACTACAGATGGCTGACTAATTGAACCATGGAAAGCATTATCACACCATTTCTCAATTTAGAACTCATTATTCATTTGAGTTCAATCTCATTTCATTACTGTTATAATTCCATATAAAATTAAAGTGGGTTTTAAACTTACACACCTGAGAGAGGTTATTTCACAGTCAGCCTAAGTATACCTCATTTCCAGCCAGTCCTACCAGAATACAGCAAATGACTTTTTTTTCCCCCCTGTTTTCTGAAGGTTTGGAATTGTAGCTTAGTTATTAAAGCAGAATCCCTAGGCCAAGATGTACATGCAGCCTTTACTCTGTGACCTTGAACAAGTTACTTGTACTCCATGGGCCTTGTCTTTACTTCTGTGCAAATTGGGGGTGGGTAATATTTCTACAGCACTTTCAGAGCATTAGGTCAAAGGCCCTTTAAAAACTCAAAGTATGACTTAATAATAAAATATAAGTACATATCTTTCCAGGTTATGTCTCAGGTATCCAGCACGGGGATTTGCACAAAGCTGCATGTCTTCTCCAATAAAAGAGACTAGAGCAGCTACTTATTTAAAGTTCTTTTGCACCAGATTAACTGAATGCCTGAGAGAATCATACTAGGTCACCTTCTTAAAATGGCCTGAATACCAGCAGAAGATTAAGAAATGGTGGGAGTGACTATATTTTGTTACACTGAAAGCATTACAAGCAAAGTGTACATGAGCAAAGTGACATTCACTGACAGATTGAATTGCATTATGATAAACTAAAAATGGCAGAGAGGCTCAGACCTTTGGAATAATAACTCTTGAAGATTTTCCGTTTTGATAATCAGTTGATTGACAGAGGGTACAATGAGAAATGGCTATGACTTTTAGTGTGGAAAACAGCTGCTTTGTGATCCAGCTTGGCTTCACCCTAACACCAGTGGTGCTACAATCTGCATCTGTGCTGGTTTTCATGAGTCCTGGATCATTCTTCTGAAAAGTGCTGAACCCTCAGTTTTCCATCAGTAGCTCAACAGCTGTAACCAAACACTCACCATACCAGATCATACGTGATACAGGAGCACAAACTAACTCTCGTGTGTTACTTAGGCCCACTCTATAATTAACCATTGCTGGACTTTGTTAAAGATCACATGTATTAAAATATACTTGGAGTTCTGAGGTTCTGAAGGGCTTAATACCATCCATTTATGCAGCTTCTCTTTCCTTCTGAACTATTGTAATGTAGAACATGAGTGCGTGGGTTACTTTAATGGCATTTGCAGAAATATGTGTGTGTATTTTATGAGTTTTGTAACTAAAGACATGAATGCAAATTTATCTTCACTTAATGTGTTGTAGCTTTAATATACTACAGGATCAATTTCTGGCATTATATTTCACACTGAATAACAGCTTTTTAATCCTTTTTCATTTGTCTGTTGCGAAAGAAAAGTGAGGGTTAAGAGTAAACTTCTTAAGTGGCCAATATCAACAAAGAAAGAGAACCACTTTTTCCCTCCAGGCTAGTAACATCCAGCTGAGAATGAAACCTACTTTGTCAGAATAGCATGAGCTAAGCCAGTCAGTCATTGGCAGCAAGAAACCAGGTCACAGTGGTCTACAGCCATCCTGCTGCTGGATCGTGCTCTCTAATGAAGAATGAGCGTGGACAAAGGTACAAATTGCAGCAGCAGCAGCAGCTGGGTGAAATAAGGTTTAACTGCTTATAGGAACCAGATGGTGGGCTATTAGAAATGGTCTAAAGCTGCCCTGGAGTGGCAGGATCAGCCTGGAGTTCCTGCAGCAGGCAGGAACTGAAAGCATTAGTGTAAAGACTTTGTCAGATGAAAATGTTGAGGCATTCATTCCTAACATCTCCCTACTTCTATTATAAATTTCAAGGGCCATGAGCAGAGGAGAAAGATACAAATTATGGAAACAGATGGAGAGTCAGTGAGGCATAGAAGTACAGGTGCTATACGAACAGATGGAGTGAGGGGGAAAGAGGAAAGGAAAAGTGCGAAGTCTGAGAGGTGCACAAAATTCAGCAGGTGTATAACAGTTCAGTCCTGTAGGGGGATTTGGAAATTAATTACATCACTTTTTTCTCAGCTAGCTCACTCCTTCCCACAAGAGGCACTAGTTTCTTCCCTACTCTATGTGATTCAAACAAATTGACTTGTCCTTGAATACATCTGACTGCCAGGAGTTTTTAAGAAAGTTATCTTGTGTCAGGGCTGAACTAAATCAATCTTATTAAAAGCCATTATCTCTTTAATATCATTGCAATTCCTTTTTCCCAACTCTAGACCACATTAGTTTACAGATCAATGTTTAAAACAATGGCAAAGCTGGAATGCTCTTGCTTTCAATCCCAAAGTAGATAGTATCACTGTCCAAAACGATGGTGCCTGTAGAGGTATTCAATTTGGTGAACCATTGGATAAACTTAGACTGCATTCACCAAATCTCAAATCCAACATCACCTTTCCATTACACAGCAAAGCACAATCTCACTGTCTGACATGAATTACATCAATTCCCCTTCTGTGGTAAAAAGACATATAATGGCTATTATTTGTCCCAGGAAGAGTTGTTTGATGACCTATACAACTCAGAAAACTTAGATTCAAAATTACAGTCCATTTCCTCTCTGCCTTTGCTGAGTCAGGGAAATGCCACTGTGAATGACAAGGTTCTGTAGCAGAACTGTCTCTGTGAAACCTGCAAGGCTGAGCCTAACTGAGTCCTGGAGCAGTCTGGGGCTGTGAACTAGGTTGGCTGGAAGTGACTGACAGATCCAAAAGCCATAGCCTCCATGCCCAGGCTTAGCTAGGGAGGCAGCCTCCCAGAGGCAGATGAGCACAGGGTTGAGCCCTTTCATGTCTGATAACCAGCTCTGTGATTAACTGTTCAACTCTGATTAAAATGCATGTGTGCCTGCTGTATGAGGGGCTCACATTTGAAATGCCCTCTTTGGACAAATTAACATTTGTAAGCAAGGCATGGCTGGTTGGGTTTTTTTATTTATCGTTATGCTTTCTTCCTTTACCTTTTGAAAAAAAAAAAAAGACAATATTCCAGGCATTTCTTACTGGATATCATCAGTCACAAAGCTCTCATCTTCTCTATTTTTGAAGAGAATCTCTGGTTCTTTTCTGCAGTAGCATTTCCATTTGAAAAATAGGATTGCTAGGAAAGATTATTTATTATTTTCTCATTAAATCCAAAAGACACAAGGGAAAATATCTGTCAGGTCAACCAGTTGCTCTCCCTTCCACATGTTTTATGATGTCAGCTTTGCAGATCATCATACTTTGGTTCCCTCCTCCGTGGGAGGAATGGGTTCCATTTGAGGGATTACTTCTAGAGCTCCAGCAGAGGCATTGGAGCCAGGGTTCATAATTTCAACTTCCATGTCTTGACCACAAAAACCCTTTCATGCAAACTCCACATACCCCCATGGACACTGACATTAAACAATGTCAGTGCTCAGTCCTTTTCTGGCGTGTGATCAGAACAAACATGAACACAAAGGCAGCAGAATAAGCTGAGGTCCCAAAGTGGCATCACCATGGCTGCTATCACACTCATCTTCTTTATGTATTTTGGGTTGCTGTATATAAACCTTTGCTTCACCTCTGATTCTCAGATCCAGTTTTGTTGTGTCTGTTTAGCTGACTTTAGTTATCACTGCTTTACATCAGTGTTTCGTCATAAAATCAGAATGATATCACAAAGGTCTGCCAGCTGGCTGAGAAACAAAGCTTATTAAATTGTGAAGGCAATATGCAATAGGCCACCATTTTAGTAGATTTATGCAAGTCATGTAGCCCTCCTACAATAAGATGTCTCATAAACTATTAGCTTTGGGAGCACGGCAGGGTAAGGCATACATTAAGCAGATTAAAAACAAATAGGGGGTGGCAAAAGACAATAGCAGCCATTAAAGGAAGGATCACAAGATCTGCTGGACAGAGTCAACACTCTTAATAGGGAGTCACTCTTGCACAAAATTGAGTGTTTGAGCCTGCTGCAGTGATATTCAGAGCAGCAGTGGGAAGATATCTGTCACTGACCACCTTGGGAACTAGGGAATAACTCAGTGCTAGCAGCCACCAGTACCACAGGCACTCTTGTCCTGAAGAAACCTTTCAAGAAAAGTATCTAAAAGGCATTTGTACACTGAGATAATAAAATAGCAGGTCCTGAAAATCCATACAATTACTGTTTCAAAATCCTTATTTTGTTTAGCTCATATATTTAAAGGAATTTATTTGTTGACTTATCCAATACATTCAAGACCTGAAGTCTCAGACAAAAAGAAAATTACTTTCAATATTAACTCAATTATCAGAAAAAAAAAACCCTGTAGATAAAAGAGACTTTGTCTTCTGATTCCAGCTGCTTGTTTTTATATAATGCAAGAAGCAAAGGGAGCAAACTCACAGAGGAAAAAGTTGGAAATTTTTGTACTCATGAGCAAATACACACAAGAAAATGTATCAAGTCTGCAGTCACAAGCATGACAGATGCACTCAAGGTCTTGCTGACATTGGCAGCCTTACAGGGCAATCTGTATATAAGGACAACATGTTCTTGAGCAATTCCTTCTAATTAGGTGGGCGTAGGGACTGGTTCCTTCACTATCTCTGGCATGAAGTTTTGAGGGTTTTGCTTATTAATTGAGCACTGCAGAATTATTGGAGAATAGGAATCATTAATTAAAAAGAAAAAAAATAATTATAATAATTGTTAGCAGGTTGATGACAGGCCCTGAAATGGATCCCCACTATCTTCCTGTATATATGAAATATATTTTTCTTTTCCCTCAACTGGAGGCAAAGACACGTAATAAAAGGCTCAAAAGAGTCTGTATCATAAGCATTTTACCATTTTCCATGAGAATGAAATTATAAAGGGGAAATCATACAGACTGTGAAAAGTAGTCTAAAAACTAAGGTAATTTAAGAATGCCATGTAAAATATTGAAATATGCATCTACTACTTTTAGTAAGGGATGGTTGCTAAAAATCTTATTTAACTTCAGGCCTCCTGATCGTTCTTTACATATATAATCCAAAGAAATGATGGGTTTGGTTTAGAAGGTAAAAACTCAATAATATCATGTATTTAATGAGAACACGACACACTAAGCATCCTTGCTTTCCTTAGGAACTGGTAAAATGCATCACAGCTGGTATGTCATCAGAAACAAAGCAATCCTGTATTACAGGATCTGGGGCAAATAGTCTCTATTGTGATCCTATGACAGTGAACTGAAAATCCTGTTGAAACACCCCAACGGGAAGAGCCATGCAATATGAAAGAAGTGCCTTTTGAATACCACCTACCCTACTTCTTGCAGTGGTAGAATGAACTGGGCTCATGGGAACCCCTGCCTACTAATTCAAGGAAAGCTAGGCTAATTTTTCCCCCATAAAAGACTTATAATGCTTTCTGCATCATGACTACCCATCCTTCATCCCCAGGTCTCTTACACATGCTTCTTATCTCTGTGAATGAAACAATTACCCAAGAAAATGATACCTAGTTCTCTCTTCCCTTCCCTTTCTCTCAAAAGCTCCTATTAACCTTAGCAACTCTTTACCCTATCAACACATAGCTGAAATCTTCCCAGATTGAACATTGCATTCTTCTAGTTCTAGTTTTAAGAACATACTGCAATTTTCTGGCCAAATGAACTCATGCAGAGTGGATTGCTGGCATGGAAGGTGCTGTTTCATACTTAATTGTAGTAATTGCCTTTGAAACAAGAATTTTTGGGGGGAGGTTTCCCTAAAAAATTAATTTAAGACTTCTCTTATTGCCTGAGTTTTTACATCCCTGATAAACGAGGATTTTGGAAGCATTTCTTCCTGAAATCCTGATTGGAATGATGCATTAAACATACCTATGTAGAAAATATATCTAGATGTGTTATCTATTTGTACTGTAATGGGACTTGGATGTCCTAATCAGGATGGGTCTCATTGGACCAGATATTGCAATGGTTTGTAACTACCATCCATCCAGAAAGCTCTGTTTTGCATCTCCTTTTCTTTTCACAAGGTTACTTAAGAAACTGGAGACTTTAAAAACAATATTTTATGTCCTAATGAGGTAGAGAAAAGTCCTATGGGTTTGTAACTGTGATGTTTTCTGTGATATTTGTCATTGTGGTATCTGAATCTTTCAGCAGCAGCTAAGGAACAGGCTCTAATTAGTCTGCAGTGTTTGTGATCATTTATACACCAACAGGAAGTTTACAATGATATGGTGGCATTTTCACTCACAGAAATAAAATTACACCTAAAAAGGTAGCTTTGCTTCATCCAGTCTTCTAAATAATTAATTGAATAAGGAAGAATGACCATACTTATTGCACAGACTCAGGCCAAGGGATGATGCTACATGTCTGAAGCCTCCCTGTAAGGCAAAACTGAGCCCAGAAACAGAATAAATGAGCCCACATACAACTGCAATGCCTGGGTAATTCTGTTCAAACAGAGTCTGGCAATCAGCCACAGAGGAAACAGACTGCCACACTTGCCCAAAAAACTTTCTGGCACTCAATTCATGCTAACAAATACATACTGTAGCACTGCAGTGCATATTCTGTCTTTTGGCATGAAAACTGGATGTGGACACCTCAAGATAGCCTTTTCCTTTTCAGGCATCCTCTTTATACCTGGAAAAGTACAGCTCATTTATGAGTAAATTGATGGATATTTTGTTTGGTTGGGTTTTCTTTTTTAATGTTGGTAATTTTATCTTCTACCAACAGTGAAGACAAGGGTTATCTTTCAGCAGTATAGAGTAAAACTTGGCAGTTCTTTTCACAATGTGCAGCAGAATCAGTTCAGCTGTATTAAGGTTATTCTTTCCACAACTCATGAATCAGCCACTCATATTTTAATCTTCCTATGAATTAAAGTATCATCATTTCAGTCATCATTTTTAGCAGCTATTCCCTTTTCAGTACTTATTGCATCCAGTTCAAAACTTCACTGTAACAGTTGCTCAGCAAGCAATCTTCCACGTGTGTGTCCTTCCACTTAATAATAATAATTGTTTTAGTTCAATCCTTCAGCCGCATTTCGGAATAAATGGGAGAGTTCCCATTGGGATGACCCATGTTAACACTGCAGTGACTTAAATTGTGTAATTCATATGCTTCCTGGCACTAGAGGAGGCACTGCCATGTGCTCAGGGCAGTCATATGGGTAACAAGATCAACGAGGTATTTCAATCTATGTGACATGAATAGGCTTCACCAAAACCAGCGAAATGCCGGAGTTACAAAAGGCAGAGCACAGATGTCATGTTTATTTTGTGCTTCGGGCTCGTGAGCTCTAATTAGCTGTCAAGCCAGTTAGCCTAAACAGGCATGCCAAAATCCTCGCTGTAAGGGCAGTGAAGCCCCTGAGCCCAGGACTGGGAACCTGCGGGAGCTCTCTGGCAGCGCGGAGCGGGACGCGCACGGGAGGGAAGGGCTGGGCTCACACACAGCCCTGCTGAGCCGGCCTCCAGGAGCTGCAAATTGCTGCACACTGCTGTAGATTCCCCTTTGTTACCTCCTATTTGCTACGAGGCTTCCCAGGGGCTGAAGGAAAGGGACAGATTTTGCCCTGCGTTTATTCTTCAGCTGAGAACCAGCCCAGGGTTTATGTTTCCCTTAAACCCTCAAAACAAGGATTAAGTGTGACTTCGCTGCTGCTGGCCTAGCTGGTTCTGTTAGGGAGGTGTGAAATTCATCTAGACTGATCATAGCAAAAATATTTCAGTCTCCTTTTCCAACTGGTATTAAAACTAGCTTCTGCAGAATGAATCTTTTGCAGCAACAGCTGCAGCTGCAGTAGCAATAGATGGGGAGACAGGAGGAGAACCCTTAAATTTTACAAGCTGTTTTAAGTTCTCTGAGGCTTTGAACTGTTTTAGGGTGATCATGTTTGTCCAATTTTGAAAGCTGCTCCGGTTTTTGGCCTTTATTAGATTTTTGTATTATGCCTTCTATTATATTGAGAAATAAATATATTTCAATTATCGTCCCTTTCTTGAAAAACTAAAATTCGAAAACGAAAATTATTAACTCTGTACTAAATGTTTCTAAATGAGACTTGGTTATTTATCATATCACAGTACAAGCAGTAGTGTCTTTTACAGTGTGTTAGCATAAAAATATGCTTTTTTAGATAACGTTTGTTTATTCCTTAAAGCTGAGTCATTTAATTTTTCAGGTTAAATCAGAGCACTTACATAGATAGCCCTGAGGCTGAATAGTAGCCACCTAAAGACGACTCAAGGGGAAGTTGCTATGACAATGGCTTCTGAACAGAGCAAAAAATAGAAAAAAAAAGAAAAAAACCTCACCAGTTGCTAATCAGAAGAAAAGTATGACACAGGAGTTGAGGTCATCCTGAAATTAGACCCCCTGCCCTATAGCTTTCAGTAAAGCCCTAACAGAGATTTCCTGAATCCAAACCTCTCTGTGACCCCCCAACATCTGTAGAAAAGTAAAAGTATGAGAAACATTCTCTCACTCACAGTTGGAAAATAATGAGACAGCCAGGTAAGCTACACAAAGGAAGAGAACAAATGGAAGCCAAGCAGTTAAGATCACCAATTCTGAGCTCCATTCAGACACCCAGTTTGTACATCTGCCTGTGTGCTGCACTGGCACACGTAGAAGAGCTCTTTGGAAGAGGTACACGTGTGCTGTCCTACACCCCAGTCTGAAGCAAGTCAGCTTTCCCTATCAGGGCTCCTTTGACATCTCCCCAGCCTGATATGCCTGGCATGCATCACTCTGAGCATGTGAGCTGCTAATTACCACAGTGCAAGGTTTCCCTTGGAGGAGAATTCCCATGGTGGGATTTGTCTGCAGAGCCTATTCTGTGCTACTTAAGGGACAGCTGTTACAGCAGATGAGGAAATCTGAACACAAATTGAGACAAGCATGCTTTGATATGTCGAACTGCTCTTTTAGAAATACCAAGAGGTTTGCATTACAGCATGGCTGCAGGAGTGGGGCTCCTGTGCTATCTCCAGGTCTGCATTTGGCACACAGTGCACACTAACTCAGCGAGACACAGCTGGGGGAAAGTGGCTGCTTGGATGTAAAGCCTACACAACCCATGTTTTTAGTGAAGGTAAGGTGTGCCACCACAAATATATATCAGTTTATGGATGTAAACAACATGCTGTGTTTGGGCATCCTCTGAAATGGGGACAAAGATTCTACAGGTTTAACATTAATGATTAGGATAAGGTTCCCCAGAGTGACTTGGGGTGCCTTCATTCAGGATGTAAAACCTGTGACACTGTCAGAGACTACTCCTCTAAACTCCTCTGAAATCACTTCAAAGGGCCTCATACTAGCTGCCCAAAATAAGAAGGAGCCCAAGTGATTGTTCATTGCTAAATTTCTACACTTTTTTCATTACTGATTTGTGCATTTTCTATTCAAGTAAAGAATAGTCAATATGTTTTTACTATAAAGAATATCCAGGTGAGGCACTAGGCCATCAGCATGCTCCCTCCAGGCAATACCTTTTCTCTGCTTCAGCCATACTGGATTAAATTTTGTAATAATAAGCATAAAGACAGTCTTACCAGCCTACCTGTAAGAATGCTTTTGCTTATTTTAGACAGATCTTAATCCATTGGTTTAATGTCCTTTAAACATTGATTAGTTTCATCGGTTAATAGCAGTGAAAATCCTATTCTGGATTCTCCTTCTGGATTTCAAATTTTACCAGCCTAGTGCTCCTCTTCTTGCTACAAGGTGGGCCCCCTGTTGACTCAGCCCATGCAGTTTCACAGTCAAGAGAAAACCTACCAGCTTTTTATGAATTATCCCTGGTGTATAACTTTAATCTCTGCAGGTTTAGGGATTTCCCTGCTAATGCTTGTGCTAAGCAGTAGGTGGTCGATGGGCTGTTACCACAAGGCATAAGTGGCTGTGACAGGTCTGTTCTCAAGAGAGAATCCCAGACTTTCCCTCTCCCCTTTTGCATCACTCTGCCTCATGAGCAAGGCTCTGGGGGGGAACAGCAGACCTCCTCACACACTGGCTTCTTTAATCTCTCTTCAGCTGCCACAGTGAGGAAAAACTGTAACTGTAGCACCAGTGTGTGGTACAACCAGGTGAGATAAAGAAAAGGCAGTCCCAGCTGGCCAGAGTTACCCCAAGCTTTCAGGCAAAGCTCTTGCCCCTGGCTACTTTATCTCTGACTCTTTGCTTCCCCCTCCCTGCCCTCTCCAGGAAAAGGAGAGGTGATATTTCTGTGCCAGGCAGGCAATTAGGGCTTTCAGCCACATGGCTTTCTCCCAGCTATCGACCAGGTTACCTTCAGAAGAGGAGAGTGTCAGAAAATGTATGTGCCCAGTTTGGGCTGCTCAGCGTTGGGTTTGCAGCGTGAGCCAGACCGAGCGGGGAGCGCGTCTCAGATTAATGACGAATGCTCGCTTAGAGCAATAGCTCAATATATGCTCCTGAGGACTTCATCTGACAGCCTCTATAAACAATATTAGAGTATTTATCTTAATTGCTGCCTACAAAGAATGGCTCCCCATTGGACACACAAAGCATTTCCCGCTTTCTTCAAAGGAATTTGTGAACTGGGCCTCTCTTACCTCCATTCCTTCTGTAATCGATGTTAGCATCCCAAGCAGACAAATTATATTCGTCTCCTTAATTTTCTTGACTGATTGTCCCGAAAAGATGTCCTCAGTTGGTGGTGTAAGGAAGACATTGCTGTATCTGGAAGACACAATGTGAGCAGATAGCAGCTAGAAGGTACTGCTTTTCACAGGGCCTGTTCCTCAAAAGCTTCACGCTTTAAACATCCCAGCAATGCAGTGACGTCTGGCCTGTGTGGTTCCCATTACTCGACATACCACAGTATAAAATACAACAGCAAAGGATGAAGTAGAGGACTGCACTGCAAAGAGAGCCCATGTGCTGTAGGAAGTCTGGAGCATTTGGGCTGACTCAGTTAACTTTGTTCTATTATAAGGTTTTCAACCAGGGACCAGATGTGACAAAAGCAAAATGTGCATGGAGTCAGAAGGAAACTTTCTTCTAAGTGACCAAAACCCCATACTTGCAAGCTTCAAGTGATATAATATATCATAAGTTCTCATACTGATGTCAGTAGCTGTAATCTTGTCCAGCCATACTGATTTTTTAAGAAAAATGTGGAGTTACTAGCATTACTGGTATAAATGTCTTCATTTCTGCTTCCTTACTATTTTAAATATTACTGCAGTAGAGGAAAAAAACCTTCTAAAATGAGGTTTTTCAAGCAAGTTTCTCAAGTGACTTGCAACAAATTTGAACATGCTTTTTGATATCTGTACTACTTAAGCTCTCTTGGTTAACTACTGAAAATATGCAGGACTGATAGCCCTGGTGGGTTGCTCTCCACAAAAGCAAGAGTCTTCTTCTAAGACCATTTCACTCAAAGTCTTATTTGAGATAGGCAAAAAAAGATCCTATTTTTGTGGTTTATTTTTTGTAGGATTTTTTTGTTTGTTTTGGGGGGTTTTTGTTGGATGGTTGTTGGTTTGTTGGTTCGCTGGGTTGTGGGTTTTTTTTTTCATTAGGAGGTAAACTTTAAACTCTACATTATCCTAGAGAGGACATCAGACTTTAAACCACTGAGTCAGTGATGTTAAGTCTTCCAAAAGATTACAGTTAGATCTGAGTTGAGGCAATGATTGAGAGTGACAATTTCTACATCCCCTCACCAAATCCCCTCAGGTCAGGGATGTGAGCTTACACCCTGAACCATCTGCTGCTGGGAAAAAAGCCTGCTCACTTACAGGCCTCACTCTTCGTCCTGTTCAGAAGGAAAGGGCATAGCTGAAGATGGGTCTTAACAGCCAGCACTGCACTTTTCTGGAAAAGCTACAAAACCTCATTTTCACACAGGAGGTGTGAGACAATGAGCTGCCTGTCCAGCTGCAGCAGCAGGACCTGGGTGCCAGGGCTGTGCCCAGGCTGGAGTTTTTCCTGCAGAAGACAGCTCAGCTGTGGTGCACTGCCTGCTCTTCCAGAAGGGAACTCTGTAATCCTATTACCCTGTGGAGCCAGCTCCTTTCTGGCAAGAGCCATTACAGTGTTAGTGGTGATTAGTAATCTCCTCCCCTGAGCCTACATACTCTCCCTAAGGCAAAACAAAAACTTTCTCTCTCAGGGTTTCTTGTGTCATAAAAAATAGAGCTGCAAACATCATCCTCAGTCATTTTGTACATTTGGGTTTATTCTGTGTGGTGTGTTTGGGCTCTTTGCACAATGCAATTTCAAACTCAGAGACATCTGTTCCTCAAGTAATGGATCTAATTTAAAACCACAAGTTTCTCCTTTAATCTTTACAAGGACGCATGAGTGCATTCCTCTTCTAGAAAATAAAAGTAAATGGTTCTTTCTTTCCAGAGCACATTTGATTATTCATTTTACGTGTTTGAAAAAGGTTCTGGGCATAGTCCAAGATGCAATATTTGATTTCTAGGCCCCTGTCAGAAACAGCAGTTAACATCATTAGACATTTTCATTCAATAAAGGAGGCTAAAAAGGGGTAGCCCTAATGGACACCCTGCCACATCTTATCCATCTTAAAAACATGTCTCTCATAGTAAACAAATACAACAGGATGCCTCACTGCTTTTAGCCTTCCCTTCAGATGAGCAAACCAAAGTCATTCAGATTCCACAGACGCTATTCACAGTACCTTAAAAGTGAAATCCCAGCCTCAGAACACCTGCCAAGAGAAGAGAACAAAATAATACGAGGGAAGACTGTGTAAAGGGATTCAAAAGCCTCAAATCCCTGAGAGAGCTATTATTAACTGACAGATTTAGATTTCATTTCTGCTAGAAAAATTTCAGATGTTAGGGATGCTTCATCATTAGCTACAGAGCAGAAAATAAAATATAGTCACTTTTACCATATATCCCATCTGAAAAAAGACAGATATTTTAACCAAAAACTGGAAGTACAAACCAATATAGCCAAGACAGATTATCTGAGAGTTTGCCAATTCACGTTTCAGAAGAAAAGTAAAAATTTTAGCCTTTCCTAATAACAGTAATTTCTCAGGAAGAAGCTAGGTTGACCAAGCAAGTCTCCTGAAATTGAATGGGTTGAACCATGAGAGGAAACAGACCGTACTATGACTACAGGCTCTTCTGTAAACGACTGGAACACTTTTTGAGGGCAGTATTTCAGTGGAAATGGCAGAAAGTACAGCATTAACTTTGGGGTTTTTTTCTGTTTATTTTCACCCTATTTATTTAAATCTTTCCCCTCATAGAAAAGAAGCATGAATAAAAATAAAGAAAATAGCTTTAAAAGTGCCAAGAAATGTTTCAGCTCTAAATAACTGAAAACAATTTAATGGAAATAAAGAATCAGGGTTTGAGAAAAATTGTGTCCCCTCTGTACTTCTACTTACAGGGAATCCAGCAATGTTTTCTAGTGCTTACAGTGACTGCTCATGTGAAAAGCACTTATACCACCTGTTTTTTCTTTCTCCCTAATAAGCCATCTAAATGAAGTTAAAGGGAAAAGGGAATTACAGGAGGAGGGCAAAGATAGGAGAGTAGGTCCTTGGGTACCAGGAGTCAGAAAGCTTCATCCTGCAGTCCCTCGTTCAGCCACAGCAATAGCAGAATCTCCCCTCTCTTTCTAGCCCAATATTTTTGCTTGATTTGAAGAAATCCCATTTTCTTACAGATATTTTTTCCTTTCTGCCAAATGAGGATGAAATCAGGCAACTCTTTAAAAATTATTTGAGGGAGACAGCAGTTGCAGGAAACACGGGCATCACAGCAAGCTGTCTTTCTTTAGGAAAACAGACCATGAAAAACCAGGTGAACAGAGAATAACAGCACATTTTCTGCAAACCAGAAGGCTGTGAGACACCAATAACCACTTTCATGTGGAGCTTGAAAATGAAAAGGTAGAAGGAAAAGTTTGAAGGCTAATAAAATGTTTTCTGAAATACATAGAGAGTTTTCTAAGAGTTTACGTTGTTCTGACACTCCATCTTGCTGGCAGCAGCTTTAAATTGAATATATGGGGGGAAAAGTAATTTCATTGTTTAACAGCAACTATCCAGTGGCCAGAAGAAAGGAGGACACACTCATAAGGGATGGAGCTACAAGGGCCATAGGCTTGTGTTCTCTTCCTGGCCTTGCCATTGTCCTGCAGCAAGATCTTCAGCAAGTGGGAGTTTTTATGGCTCTTTGTCCCCTTAACCTTCTCAACCATTTTGGCTGTGAGGTATCACAATGCTACAGACACTCCTATTTGCTGTCTCATACTCCCTTTAATTAGGCAAGATTTTTAACAGAGTTACATCTCTGTAAATTTCGAAGTCATCCTTAAATTTCCATGGTCTAGTGAAAAAAAATTTAATTACTTAGACTACAAATAGTTATTTTACATGAAAGTAAAAGTGATGAATAATTCAAAAGCAGAATTCAAGCCATGGTCATACTCTGGATGCACTCAGTAACCACTAGAAATAACAGTAATTAGTAAGAGGCTTTGAAAATGCCTGTAGGGGTTTTTTTACTTCAATCCTATAACGCTTACATTCATACCTTATTTTCTATTCTCTGCATTCTACTCCTTTGTTTTTCACATGCATCATTAGGGTTACAAAGAAATGTAAGTTTTCTTATTTAGTATTTTTCCTCATCTGTGAAAAAATAAGACAAAATAGGGAGAAGAAAGGGGGGTTTATTTACTTTGGGGGTAGGCCAGGATATGTTTCTCTTGCCTTTTGCTTGCAGGCTGCACCTTAAGGAAATAACAGGATTGCCTTGTTCTTTTCCTTCAGGTTTTCATTGTAAGGTGTTCCTCAAGTTTTATCTGCTATGCTTTTTTCCTGTCTAGAAAATGTTCTTAATTTTTCTCCCCTTCCCTTCTCACAGGGAAAGGGAAAGATGCTGATTTATTCTGGAACAGTTATCAAAGAGGACCAAACTTACACATCAGCACGGTGAAGCTCGATAAAAAAACCCCTGTACTTTAAAAGGGAGACATGAGCTGAAAGGTAATGAGAAAAATGAAATTGGTAATAAGAAACTCACTCTTGGGACCTCATGTATATAACAAAAGAGCAGCTAAAGGATAGAGTGCCCTATAACAGGTGGATATATAGGACAGGACTACAGCAGGAAGTCACTTTAATCAAACCTGACTTAAGGAAATAAAGTGCTTAAATGCCTGCACAAAAGTTGCCAGCACGGTGCAATCAAGAGAGGAGGCAGACTGCAAACAGAGCCTATGGGAGGACCTGGCTGAGTGGAACAGCCAGGTCACAGGAATTCATGGCAGGATGCCAAGCTGGGGTAAACCTTCCCTCCTAAGCTTTATAGTAGTTGTGTCACCAGCTGCCAATGAAGAAAGAAAGAAAGGGAAGTTTCTAAAATAAAGGCCACTTCTGTGGCTAAGAGTCTCTATAAAACAACATTTTCCTCTCCCTTCCGGCTTTATTTGCTAAACAAATGAATAATTGGATTGTGAAACATGACAGAAGAATATTAAAGGCTATTAGCATGTGAAATGAGCTGTCTGCTGGTGCAGCTCTAACCCTGTGTAGTGCAAGTCTCTGTAATTCAGAGATGACTGAAGGATAATTAGTCCTCAGCGCTGCCGGAAGTCTCTGGTGTGTGAAAAATTAGACAAAATTCCAGTAAGTTTTCTTCTGGCACCTCCTTCCCAGCCACACCACCATGCTCCAGTCACAGATGTATAACTGGATATTGGCAAGGCTGAGAGCTAGTTCAAAGGCAGACACGAGCAAGGCAGTGACCCAGGGAGCTTCCTGCACTGCTGGCTCTTGGCCCCGCTCTGCCCGAGCTCCACTTCCCACCCTGTGCTGGGAGAAGCTCTGGAGACCTGCGGGAGATTGTGCTGCACCAGCTCATCCAGATCAAACACAGGAAAGTTAACTCTCCCTTCCTCTTTGAGGGCTCTTTGCTGCCTGGCACAAGTGTAGCAAAGCCTTCCCTTTCACACAACCACTGCAGCTGAGGAGAGTTTGGGGATGAAGCCAAGACTCACAAGAGTGAAATGGGAGAGGAAGAGGATGGCAGAGCTCTGTGCTTACCCTGTCACAGCTCTGAATGGGGCAAGCTACGGGAGCCATGACTGGTCCCAAGGGCATCCAGACTCAAAATCTCCACCTCAACGTGGTTCCTGCTTGCCAGGTTCCCCTTTCCTTCCTTTCATACTGAGGCCAAGGCAGGCAGGAAGCCAGCAATGCCCTGCAAAATCTGGATAGCACTTTACCCTTCTGTGCAATAACTATTTTAGTGCTTCATAAATTTCTGTGCACATCAAAAAGAAAATGCAAAATTTATTAGTTTCTTTTTTCTGCATAAATATTTTTTTTCTAGATTCTTTAGATGAGGGAATCACTCTTTGCCAAAGGACACACACTCTTCAACTCTGGTTCTTTCCTGTAAGAATAATACTTATTCAGACTAAAATAAAAGTTTCCATACTCTATACTGTGGCAAAATCTGTGTCACAAATGTTGCTGCTGTTGGATTCTGTAGCTATGCCAGCTAAGGAGACCACACTACAGCCCTTCACATTCTGCCATCTCCTAACAAGGCTTCTGACCATGCCCTTAGTGCAATACATGGAGCTCTTGGGGCTCTGCAGAGCTCATAAGAAGATGTAAATGCTGTTCCCAAACTCTCCCTTTGCCCTGCAGTCCAAATACATAAGCTAGTACTCCCTGAAGCCCCTTGGAATCCATACTCACTGCATAGACAGTGCTGATTTACCTTTTTCTGGGGAGTATGTTGCATTCTACTTAAATCTTCAAGATTTCAGTGTAAAGAATTAGTGAAAGCACTAAACACAAATTGTTTACAGGGAACACAAGGTGATAACTTCAAACAGGTGCAGATTTACATTAATCAAAAGCACCTTACAAAGTCCTAACTGAGCAAGGAGACCATGGCAAATTAGAAAAGTTGTAGAAAGGCAATTTATTCCATGAAGTCTGCTAAAGAACTAGCAGTACAGCTGCTTTCACACTGACCTCCCTGGCTTCCACTTCACATTCTTCCTGTTGATGTATGTGTGTGTATATACCCATATATACACACACACACATTAGCAAGGCAGCTGAGATTTTCCAGATTCAGTTGGATAATGTTTATTTATTTTACCATTCTGATCTCTAGCACTGTGCAAACATTTGCTACTGGAATATCTGGAAGAAAAATCTCCAGCAAGACAGTAGTATATCAGGGCCATACAAAACTCTGTAATCCCTACCATGGTTGTACATTGTATGGTACATCTAAGGAATCCCTCTCATCTTACTGAACTTTTTACTTACCTGAGCTTGAAGAAAATGAGAAGAAATAAGAGCACAAAGGAGGAAAAAGGAAGATTCCAACTGCATTAGCAGCCCATTGGGAGATACTAATTGCCCTAAGGGCTGCTTGTTCCCTGCTCTTGGCACTGGTATTCAAATGGCTGCATGGATCAGGTCGTGCATTCTGTAATTTGTAATGGGGTATATTTAACAGCCTCCCAGCACTGTACTGCTGCCACACTGTAAGATTTATGGAGTCTGCCACCATCTACAAGTTGATTATCCCTTTTTATTTGGATATACTGGGCTTTTTTTCATTAGACATTATATATTTTAATACTTGTGACAGTAGTAGGTAGATATATATTTCTTTATTTCTTCTTGGAATATGGCTGCTTTGGGAGTTGTTTCTTTGCCTGAAGTTGCAAGATTTAGTATGATTCATGTTCTCAACATTTTGTTGAGGGATATAAACTGTGAATCTTACCCTGTACATGACAGAAATACAGATTTGCTGAGCCATAGAATCATCAGAGTAAATCCAAAGTTGTGTCATTCCCCCATCTATCATATTGCTTTTAGTCCCTTTATTTTGGTTGAAAGTTTTTCTTTAACTTTTAACTTGTAAGGCTGGTACACAATCACTTAGTGGAGAACACCTCAAGGGAGGGATTAGCTAAAAGCACCCAAGGCTCTTGTGCTCATGCCAGTCATCTTGTTCTACATTCCCTGCAGCTCATTTTGAAGCTTTAAGCTTGAACTGCAGGTTAATGCACACATTCACCCAGCTAAGTTCTAGCCATGTAGCTGCTGCAGACAGATTCAGCTGGAAAACTTGCCCAGGAAGCTAAATAAATATTCAGGCAGCAAGCCCACACTGAGCTCCAGTCTGCCACAGCTCTGTCGATAGCTGTTTCATCTGTGCAGTTTCCAGCTGGCTGCTTCCTCTGTGTGTGAGATGCAGTGTTGGTAACGCTCTCAGGAGGCAGGAGGACAGCACTGCAAGGCAGGCAGAGTGTGACCCACAGCAGCACCCCCAGATTCAGGGACCACACAGGAGACACCCAGCTCAGAAGGAGTCACAGTGCATCTGTTCCTCTCCTATGGCACAGGACACAGGACAGCACCACCGTACGAGGAGCTCCATCATAGTGTGCCTCAGGAAGGAGCAGGAGGGCTCAGGAGCAATCACACCTAGGGTTCAATCAATAAAGCTTGTAAACGACTCTAGGTAGTGGCTGTGCAGAGAGGGAGGTGGAAACCCACCAAGCTTAGCACCCTGATCTGGGCCCTCCCCACCATGACTGAAATTACTTTAAATAAAGGGTGGGTTCTTACCTACAAATGAGAGTAGAGGTTACTGTGAAAGAAATTTGAGTTTGATGTCTAGCTTCTGAGTTCCTGTGGCTGAAACTGTTTCACAGTTTTCTGGGAAATTGCATCCACAACTCTCTGCCAAGATGATCTGGAATGGAGCTAAACCTTGATGAGACCCAGGACCTCCATTTATTTCAGTTTTGACAGCAGTTATATTTAGCATAGATACACTATCTTAAAAATAATAATAAAAAAATCTCTAAACTACTTGCCAAAGAAAGTTTGTGCCCATATATGTGATTCTGTGTCATAACAACTCAGGCTCTGCTCCGTGTCTTAATGACGCTCATGTGATATCAGTTATAATTGGGAACTGTGAGAGCAAGTGACACAGTGTATCTGAGAAGGAGTTATAAAAAAATATGCTAATTCTTGGAAGATTCTTGGAAGGAAATTTGAATATGTTGATGGAACTCTACAGAAAGTAACATATTCCTCCACAAAGACCTCTCTGCTGCCAAGAAGCTGTTTTTACCCACCTTAAAGGATTACTTTATATAAATGCAGAACTGGTGTGTGTTTTTACAAAAGAAAGAGAATTCTGTCTTAGCTGTGTTCACATGCTCGTGGGGATGCAGAATCTTTAATCAGCCATTATGTTATACAGCTTTTCAGATGTCTCTTTATCTTCCAAATTCTGATGACTGAAACATGTTTAGAACAAGAACAGCTATATCTGTAAAGACTTGTGCCTTTTTGAAAAGTCATGGCTAATGATAGTTTTTTAAAATGAGCTTCTCAGTACTCTGTATCCTCTGGAGGGCTGGTGGGAGGAAGGGATTACAGGCGTTCATGGCTGTTCCTCCTAGATCTTCATTCTACTTCTAAAAGCTCTTTTATGGCTTTCTGAAACTAGCTGTTGTGAAAAAGAAAAGTAAATGGAGAGCTAAAGTCCTTTGTGCATTTATCAGTTGCATCTTAACCCATTTGCAAAAATAGTATGCTCTGGAATCTGCTTATGTAAATAGTTCCTGTATTCTCTACCTTGACTGAAAATACAGTAATGGCCAAAATATTTCAGCTCGAACAGTTTTGCTCAGGAGGTGCTCACTAGTCAGTCACACAGCACTTTTTTCAAGAATGCTGGTTTTATGCATGTTGGTTTGGGTTTGTATGAAAATGCAATACCTTTTATTATTAATTTTAATGTCTCTCTAAAGCACTGCTCTGGTGTTTCATACTGCCTGCAGTCTGTGTTCTTCAACTTCTTTCCTCCCTCATGAGCTGTGACTCCTCACTCTGCGTCTATGCAATGGCCAAGGCTCCCTCTCAAGAGGAGCCTGCTGTGCATCTACAGATTTAATTTACCTAACACCAGCTGTACAATAACCACACTCCTCCATTTCGAGATGGAAATGGAGCTGTTTTCATTCACAACAGTATATGGATTATTTCCTGTGGTTTTCATTAACACTCACAATGTAAATTGATGATTATTCCTATAACAGTTGAGATGCAGTGTTAAATTATTCACTCTGGATGCAGTGATATGTAACCATGTATTCACCTGTTGGGATTTTGGGTCTTTCATAAACAAGTAAGAGCACTGAAGACCAATGACAATGTTAATGAACTGAAGCACAGGTCTAATTGATTCCTTTGGTACAATTATGGTAGAAGCTTCTCTCTCTCTTTTCTGCTGCTTCCAAATTTGTAGAATCAATCCAGGGTCTGTACTGTTGCCCCTAGACACCTTGCATTATGCAGTGCTGAGAAAGTGAAATATGAAATCATGAAGAAATCCAGAAATCGATAAAAAACCCCAACAACAATCTTGCTAATTTCTTTAGTTGCTTTAGCAGCTAACATATTTCTGCCAGAAATTAAGCCTCCCCCGCTTTTCCCCTATGAAGATAGTGATAATTGATGTCAGAACAACACAGAGAACATGCATTTCTATTACCTAAAATATTTGACCAGAAACACTTCCTGCTCCTTTTTAACTCAATAAACATCAAGACAAAAATCTATTTTTTTCCCTCATGCTACTCAAATGAGGATGAAGAATAACAAGGTACAAATACAGAGTGGGGAAGAACCCCACCATGTCAATTAAGTGTTGGTGATTTCACTATATATTTTACATTTCAGGTTGAACGGTATATCTGGGAAAGCTTCTTATGTCTACAAGGGTTTTTCCAGAAGAGAACATTTATTATAGTTGTCTTGGCAACATGAGCTCTGTGGAAATATAAATCAGAGCTTACAAAGGTTTTGTTTTCAAACTCTGAAATAAAACAGAAGAAAAAAAAAGGCGACTAGGTGAGCAGAATTTTATGATCCTAAATGCATTAAATGACCAGATCCATTCCATGTTAAAGTATTCCACCTTGCCTTGTGCTGGTGAAGCCTTGACTGAGGTAAAATCCTAAAGAGGAGGCAGGAGCAATGCACAGAGAAAGCTGTAACAAGCTGCAGAGAGCACTCATTAAAACAGCCAACAGGATAATGAGCTTAGAGGAAGAGGACCCTTAACAAAATCAGAGGGAATTTGGAGTAGAATGTAGGAGACTGAAGGAACTCATGATTGTGATTTTTCAAAACCTTTATGTTGTTATAAAAAGAACAGTTATAAAACAGTTATAATAGTTATAAAAAGAACAGTTCCACATGGCCATCAGGATCCCAGCCTTGAGAAGCAACGCGGGGAAAGACTAAAAAAATTCAGCTGAAATGGGGTGAAATTTTATGCTGTTAATTAATGTCTTCAAACATATTAAGAAGTTACCTAGAAAACCTCTTAATCATTAGTAATTTTTAAGTAGAGACTAAACAAGAGATTTTGATTATTTGTCCTTGTACAGTCAGAAATTGCTTCAAAATTGACAGAGTTGTAAAACATTCTATCCCATCACATATTTTTTAATGGAAAACCAGCAATCCCTTCCCCTTCTACACCAGGTGAGGCTGGTAAAATATTCTATCCCATCACATTTTTTCTACTGGAAAACCAGCAACCCCTTCCCTTCTACACCAGGTGAGCCTGGTAAAATATTCTATCCCATCACATTTTTTCTACTGGAAAACCAGCAACCCCTTCCCTTCTACACCAGGTGAGCCTGGCACGCAGCAGGGTGTTTACAGTGCTGCCAGCAGTGTAACAGGAAAACAGGACACAGCTCCACCTGAGCAGGCACACAGCCTGTCCTCGAGACCTTGCTGCTGCTATCATTGCCTCCATATTTACATTTATTAAGAATCATGGACTTCAAACTGGGAATCAAAGTCTCCTAATCTTCCTTCTCCTGTTATTTTAACTACAAGGCTCATCTAGCAGCAACTGAAAGGGAGAGCAGAGATATGTGTGACCCTGAGGTAGCTGAGCCTTTAAGAGCTGCCCCAACTCCCTACTCCCACCAGCAGTTTTTGTCCAATACCACAAAGAAAATATATTATGAAATTTCAAAGAGGCAGCTGAAACATTTCTAGCTACACAGCATGCAAACCTAATTTCAACAGGAGACAGGAGGTACTGAAATAGATGAAAGACAAATTCACCAACCAGTGATCTCAGCCTGGATACAACTTTCAAGAAAATTTTGACTGCATTTTCCCAAAACCCCAGCACTGCCGTGTCATACAAAGATCTTATTTCTTGTTCAACTTTGTGGACAGCAGCAGCAGTATATTTCTAGCTTGGCACCAGCCTAACAAGGATAAATACAGCTCCTTTTCAGTCAGAAATCACTAGTAAAATGATAAAGGAAACAATCAACTAAAGCTCACATGACACCAAAAAGAAATCAAACAAATTTGACAGTAAAAATGGCCTTTTTGTGATCCCATTGGTGCTGTTCTATTTAAAACTCAGCTGTGATCTAAAAGGAACAAAAAGGAGTAGCCAATGGCTAAAGTTACTCTAACTCAGTGAGAATTGAAAAAAATTCAGTAGCACTTTTTTTCAGAAGTTTTGTCCTTCCCTGATCTCCTAAACTCATCTCATTATAGCTAATGTTCTCAAAACACTGTCAAGGACCTCGAGAGATGAAACTTAACACAGAAGCAGCATGTCTGGATAGAAACCGCTCAGTGTCCCAGTAGGACATTTCTGTTCTGTCTCAAAGAAAGGTTCAAAACCTTCTGATCTTCAGAAGGTCTCAAATTATTTCTGTAGATGTTAAAAAAAAAAAAAAAA